>WNWK01000593.1:105000-262500 GCA_009830355.1 Cherax destructor
CACACACCACACCACACACACACACACCACACACACACACACACACACACACACACACACACACACACCACACACACACACCACACACACACACCACACACACCACACACACACACCACACACACACACCACACACACCACACACACACACACACACACCACACACACACACCACACACACATACCACACACACCACACACACACCACACACAAAACAAGTGACTCAATATACACACTAGTGCTTACGTTCTAATAATATGCGCCAAATAAACATCACATTTATATGCACTGAAAATATGTATACATAGTGGTGTTCCACAAGAGGGGTCGAACATGTGTCCAATATCTGGCCAACGTGAGCCTGATATAAATTCCTGGTCGCAATAACACGACCAGTCCAGCAATTGTTGCAGCAGCGGGTGTTCTGCACCGTAGAGTAGTGACATGGTCTTCAATGATAATTGCAGTACTTGGGCTCATATTGAACATGTTGCTTAATATGTTGCACTTTATATATACACACACACACGTACACAAGGGCCAAGAGCTGAGTCTCGACTCCTGCAACCACAAATAGGTGAGTACAGGAGATGTGAATCGACGACTCCTGCACCCAAATATGGGTGAGTACACACAGACAAAAGCTGTTACTCGATCCCAGCAACCACATATAGGTGAGTACACACACACACACACACACACACACAGCACACGGATTAAGCTCAGGCAATATCCATACACATTCTATTATGTTCTACAACCTTGAATGGCGGAATTTGCTAGAGGCAGCGGGACTGTGTGTATGTGTGTGTGTGTTTTACGAAGGATCTTGCGTTTTGCTTATTTTCCTAACGATCTATCTTATTTTACATATATTTCATATATAGCATATTTTTTCCTACCTTCGTATTCCCCAGAAGTTATTGCCGTATTTTAAAGATTTTATTTATTACACTGACAAATAGACTACAAAAACAAAAATGTTTTCTCCAGCGGTAATGAAACTTCAGTGTGTTTGTATATAGCGAGAGTTACAAGGAGGGTAAATCCCCCAATCTGGGTTTACAGCCGACATTCTCCGAGTGCAAGCTTTATGTCACAACCTTCAACATTGCTGCCATTGTCTACAGTTGTTTTGCGACGTGAAAGTTGCGTTTATAGCGGCCGCACGACTTGCCTGGCTGCTGCCGTAAGCGTAGCGTTGACGGAATGTTGTGGGAGGGAAATTATAGCGAATTGCGTTGTAAAGAGAATTGTTTTCGTACACAGATAAGCCGCTCGTTGGAGAGTGAACCTTACGAAGACGTTTCGGTCCGATTTGGACCACTAACTAGTGGCCAAGACGGACCGAAACGTCGTCAAAAGTTGCAGACAAGTTGAACGATAAAACGCTTGTGCAACATTGATGGACTGAACACATCGATTCCAGGCCGAGGGACTGATTACCTCAAACTCCTTCTCTTCCACCGTTCTTCTCTGTATTGGACTGAAGAATCCACTGGCTGGCGAAGCTTTCCCTAAATAAAGATTCCCAAAGATTCCCGGGCAGTGGGGGCGTTGACCCCCGAAGCCCCCTCCAGGTATCTCCAGGTAAGTGATTCCGTCTCCTGTGTGCGGGTTATTTGTGTATTGTTCCAGTCACCGAATTGTGATTTTTTATTCTTTAACTTTTCCTGTCTTCGGATGAACGGCGTCGGGATTTTTCAGGTCAACAGTGTTTATCCATAACGGTACTCATACTAAACTGTATATGCTAGTCCTAAAGAGCTTAATAACATAACAGCTTTAAAAAGAGATTGGACAAATGTTTGAGTGGGAGGGGCTGGGTGTGATTGGTGTCGTGGGTACGGGAGTACATTCTTGGGTAGCTTTGGGTAGGGTTGGTTTTGATAAGGATCTGACTTGTATGGTCCAGTAGGCCTTCTGCAATGTTCCTCCATTCTTATGTTCTTATGAAGAATGACAATCAGTATACCGTTTTTCTCTCTCTCGCTTAGTTGCGAACTGACAGTGGTCTTAAAGGGACCGAAACGGCTAGACAGGGTTATTTGCTACTAAACGTTCTGGAAAGTATACAACAGTCTAGTAAACAGGTACACGTGACTTAGTAACGTCGTCAGCTCACACAGTAAGAATTCGGGGTTAGATCCCCCGACACGGGTGAAACGTTGGGCACGTTTCCTTATACCTGCTGCCCCTGTTCACCTAGCAGTAAGTATGTAAGGGGGCGTTAGATGACTGTTGTGGGTTACATCCTGGGTAAGGGGTTAGTAACCAGGGACTTTCTATATACAATAGTCCCCCAAATTCACGGGGGTTACGTTCCAAGACGACCGTGTATTTGGAAAAACCTCGGAATTTGGACGTGGTTAAAAAAATGCCTATTTTTATAGTTTAAACCCTAAAAATGCCCAAAACACTTTAATTCCAAACTCAGCTTCATACACCACCCTTAAAACAAAAAAAATGTTAAGATAAACCCATATACAGTACTGTACTGCTGTGTCTCCCGCAGTGCTAGAATCTAAAATACCGATGTTACCCCTATATGTACTGTAATTCATGCAACCCCGTTTTCTTTGGTACACGTAAGGTAAATATACGGTAATAATTTAATTAAGTAAAAGTAAAGTTACATTTGATATGGAAATTTTGCTGAATTTACGTTAATATTTATGTTAAAAAAATTATTAAATTATATTTTTCTAAATATTTAGCGTTAAAACTCGTAAAAAATTATTTACCTGGAGACACCTGGAGAGAATTCCAGAGGTCAACGCCCCTGCGGCCCGGTCTGTGACCAGGCCTCATTGGCGACGAAAAAAAGCCAAAAAAAATTCAGCGAATTTGCGGGGATTTCCGCGAACAATTATTAGTTAGATTCTAAGGAAAAATCCGCGAATTACTGAAGCCGCGAATTCGGAACCGTGAATTCGCGGGGTTCCACTGTAGTATACTAATGATGTTAAATAGGTCTGTAATAGCTGTATCATGCACTTGAAGAAATTTATTATTAGTAGTAGTAGTTGTAGTAGATGTAGTTGTTGTAGTAGTTGTTGTAGTTGTTGTAGCTGTTGTTGTAGTTGTTGTAGCTGTTGTTGTAGTTGTAGTTGTTGTAGTTATTGTTGTTGTAGTTGTTGTTAAGCTCTCGCTTCACACATGGAGGACCTGGGTTCGATTCCCGGCAGGATGGAAACATTTCGACGTGTTTCCTTACACCTGTGGTCATGTTCACCTAGCAGCAAATAGGTACCTGGGTGTTAGTCGACTGGTGTGAGTCGCATCCTGGGGGGTCAAGATTGAGGACCCCAATGGAAATAAGACAGACAGTCCTCGATGGCGCACTGACTTGCTTGGGTTATCCTGGGTGGCTAACCCTCCTGGGTTAATAATCCGAAGAAAATCTTATCTTAAATATTCAGCAGCATATCTTGTTTGACATACTCTTCGTTTCATACTAACATACGTCGTTATTACACTACGTTATATGCTATCTTAGGTTCTCTTGCTTTGGCCAGACAACTCCGTCAACCTTCCCGTGACTAGGGATCTGACCACACACACACACACACCTCGCACATACATATATAATTATATGCTAAACAACCACTGCGAAAAAAATAGTGCACTTTCAAGCGTTTTCGTGATTTTTCAAATCGGTTCCATGATGATGTGAGAAATCACGAAAGCGCTGTGATATCACCTTTGTACTGTGATCTTATTGTATATGTTATTTTATAAAAATAATCTGACTAGCAAACGTTCTGTCTGTCTCTTCTCTAATTCAAGAGAGTCACTTCCCAATTAGCGCATGTCATTCTTCATAAAATTACTCGGTAACTTTCTCACAAGTTACTGACGTCCACCCAACAGTAATTTTCACTCACAGAAATAATTTATCTTGATTTATTTGTCCAATAATGGACATGAATAATCCTGATTCACACTTTCAACCACTTTAAACACAAGAATGCATAATCCTGTTTTTTGTTATCCATCCACTGGTATACGTTATACTGGATCGTTATTTATCCACTGGTATACGTTATACTGGATCGTTATTTATCCACTGGTATACGTTATACTGGATCGTTATTTGTCCACTGGTATACGTTATACTGGATCGTTATTTATCCACTGGTATACGTTATACTGGATCGTTATTTATCCACTGGTATACGTTATACTGGATCGTTATTTGTCCACTGGTATATTATACTGATCGTTATTTATCCACTGTATACGTTATACTGATCGTTATTTATCCACTGGTATACGTTATACTGGATCGTTATTTATCCACTGGTATACGTTATACTGGATCGTTATTTATCCACCTTGATTCATTGTTAATATAAAATCAATTCTGTACCCTCGTTTTTCTTGCTAACAGAAATAGGCATTTTATACAAATATTTTTTTTCAAATATAGACGAGGGATATATATATATATATATATATATATATATGTCGTGCCGATTAGGTATAACTTGCGATTTTGGCTTAAATAACAACGCTCTTCTTGCCATATAAGACAAGCGAATATTTGTGTATGCAATAATTTCGCAAAAATCCTTCTGAACCTAACCAAAAAAATATATTACATTGTGTTTGTTTATTATTAAATTATTGTTAACGTATCTAAAATATTTTTTAGTTGGGTTAGGCTAAATTAAATTGCACTTGTTATAATAAGGTTATGTAAGTTTTCTAAGGTTCTTTTGGTACAAAATTATTAATATTTACATTAACATAAATGAAAAAATAAAATATATCTTTAAACGTAAAAGAGAAAAATTTAGAAAGGTCTTAATTTTAAGAGAGTTCTTGCTAATTGACCAATTTTACCTATTCGGCACGACATATATATATATATATATATATATATATATATATATATATATATATATATATATATATATATATATATATATATATATATTATATCCCTCGTCTTTCTCGTGCTTGGCAGACGTTGGATCGAGCCTTCACTACTACTACCAGTCTCTGATTTAAAGAATTAAAATCCACAAACTGTAGAGGCAAATTACGTTTCGATTCATCCTGGGGCCATGTTTTTTTTACACAGGGTTTGACAAGGTTAAGTTAAGGATTCCTAGCTTTATTGACAAGCTATTTACAAGTTAAGGATCCCTAGCTTTATTGACAATCTATTTACAAGTTACGGATCCCTATCTTTATTGACAAGCAATTTAAAAGTTAAGGATTCCTAACTTTATTGACAAGCTATTGACAAGTTAAGGATTCCTAACTTTATTGACAAGCTAAGAGCTGTTACCTACATCAGCTCATTTGAAAGCATTTGTATTGTTATGAAACATACAAGTAGGAAACAGGATAAAGTTGGAGCCATCTGTGTGCCAGCATTTTTGTCGTGTGGGTTCTAGAAGATATGCTGGTCTTAGAGAAACTCTGTCGTAGGGTGGTAACGATATATTGAGTAAGTGAGGAAGGGTGCCCAGCCACCTGCTATGCCTTCGGTCGTCCAAGTAGTGAGGGGGACGCTTGAGGGTAGCATCTCACATGCGAGACGCGTGACGTCACAGATGACGTCACAGGTACAAATGGGATGCTAACTATAACAGCTGGTACTACACACATATACTACACAAGTATAGCACATATGGTATATATGAGATTTTCATTTGATCAACATATGGTATATATGAGATTTTCATTTGATCAACATATGGTATATATGAGATTTTCATCTCGTTGACATCATAATGCTGTACGAACGTGTTTCAGACTCGAGTCATCCTGGGGATAAATGATCTCAGATGAAGTGATGTTCTGGAGAAGGGTACAGCCAGAGTTAAGATGCTACTGCCTGCCCGTCTTGTGGTATAGAAGCTTGCTTCTCGCTGTCCTCGAAGTGGAGCTAAGGGTCGTACTTTGCCAATGTTGGCCATGTACATAACACTAAGGCCACCCACGTCCCTCCTGTGTTGAAGGCTCTGCTGAAATAATAGATCTATCTAGGATGGGTCCAGGCCAGGGATGTCTTGCACTGTTCTCTGCTCTGTCAAGCAGTCGCAGATGAGGGAGGGGGGCAGGCAAACCAAGAAAGTGGAGCATACTCAAAGAGTGAGCGTACTTGTGCCTCGTACAGAATCTTGCAACCTCTACTGTCAAGCAGATGCAAGATACGTCGAAGTGCTGTAAGCTTCCTGGCTTCCTTGTTTGCAAGATTTACAACTAATTAATCTAAAGTTGATACGAAATAGGATGAAGTGTCTATTTGTATATTTTAGTCAGGAGAAGCCCTAAACCCGTTGGGGTCATAATTGGGATCACATATCGTCTAGAGATTCCACTCTAAGATATAATTTAGGTCACACGAGGTCGCCAGGTTTTCTTAAAACAGTTTTTTTTTAGTTGTGTGTGTTTGTAGTCGCCAAATTTGGGTTACAGGGGTCAAGTCACAGCTGGCCCTGTCTCTTCACTGGTCGATATTAGGTCCACTCTGTCCCTGCTCCATGAGCTTTGTCGTACCTCTTCTTAAAGCTATGTATTTTAAAATGATATACAATACCGACAGGCACATGTGCAACAATTAGGTATCTTTATTTCGAAACGTTTTGCCTACACAGTAGGCTGTGTATGGTTCCTGCCTCCACTACGTCACTCTCCAGACTATTCCACTTTCTGACAACTCTGTGACTGAAAAAATACTTCCTAACATCCCTGTGACTCATCTCAGTTTTCAACTTCCAGTTATGACCCCTTGTTGTTGTGTTACATCTCTGGAACATCGTGTGTGTGTACTCACCTATTTGTGGTTGCAAGGGTCGATACTTAGCTCCTGGCCCCGCCTCTTCACTGACCGCTACTAGGTGTGTGTGTGTGTGTGTGTGTGTGTGTTTGTTTGTGTGTGTGTGACGTCAACCAACTCAGCGAAAATATTAAAAAGAAAAAAATATTTCACTAATGAGTAGATTTTCTGTGGCATTTATTTTTATTGTTAATTTTTCTAATAGTATGCCAGAAATTACTCCAAAATAATTTAAATTCTGAAAAGTCTGAATAAAATGGTCGCTGCCAAAAAGAACTTAATTACTCAGATTTTTCTGGCGTAACTAAACGAAGTTTAATGAGCATCTGCGTATCCGGTTCCAACCTTTTATTTTTGATATAAATTTTTACTATTTACTTGTGTGTGTATTATATATATATATATATATATATATATATATATATATATATATATATATATATATATATATATATATATATATATATATAATATATATGTATGTGAGTATGCAAAAAAGGCTCTGTGAGAGAATATTAGTTATCAATTGTCAAAGGCACTTGTCGAGAGACCCTTGGCGTCTAATGTGTGTTGTGCGCGCACGCGCGAATGTACGCGTGCGAACACATCCTTGCAAACGATATTCGTTACGTAGCATTTAAATATACAAAGACTGTCTGATAGAGCTACTTTAGACACACAAGGTCTTGCTACACAAGGATGGCATTAAAGACCATCTCATTGTATTTCCTAAGTGAAGCAATAAGTCCCTTTGATGTTGAATTAGAAGCGGCCTTTTTGACTTACCTTCCTCGAGTACACTTCACCATGAGTTAGCCTCTTTAAGATCCAGTGTCAGATCTTATCCCAACTTCAGTCCTCTCAGAGGATGATAACTTTGTTTATCCCTTAATGAAAAAAATATAAAAGACTTATTAATTTTTCTTCTTTCTGATGTTTTTTCCAGAGTTCTACGTCTTTTAATTAATTTCTAAAGTTTTCTTGGGTAGTCTGTTATAAGATCACGATGGAAAAATACACATAAATGCAGTAAAAGGCATTATATTGTATGTGTATTATTCAGTTATAAGAACACAGTATCGTTAATGAGAGGAATATAATAACAGGAATCATTGAATAGGCCTACTGCTTCAAGAATATTGTTCACATAATATTTTCTAGTTGTGTCCAACCTAATTTTTTTCCCGCTGGTCCTTTGTTCCACTGGTGATACTAGGTAGTTTGTTCCACTGGTGCTGCTTGGTAGTTTGTTCCACTGGTGCTACTTGGTAGTTTGTTCCACTGGTGCTACTTGGTAGTTTGTTCCACTGGTGCTACTTGGTAGTTTGTTCCACTGGTGCTACTTGGTAGTTTGTTCCACTGGTGCTACTTGGTAGTTTGTTCCACTGGTGCTGCTTGGTAGTTTGTTCCACTGGTGCTACTTGGTAGTTTGTTCCACTGGTGCTACTTGGTAGTTTGTTCCACTGGTGCTACTTGGTAGTTTGTTCCACTGGTGATACTAGGTAGTTTGTTCCACTGGTGCTGCTTGGTAGTTTGTTCCACTGGTGCTGCTTGGTAGTTTGTTCCACTGGTGCTACTTGGTAGTTTGTTCCACTGGTGCTGCTTGGTAGTTTGTTCCACTGGTGCTACTTGGTAGTTTGTTCCACTGGTGCTGCTTGGTAGTTTGTTCCACTGGTGCTGCTTGGTAGTTTGTTCCACTGGTGCTACTTGGTAGTTTGTTCCACTGGTGCTGCTTGGTAGTTTGTTCCACTGGTGCTACTTGGTAGTTTGTTCCACTGGTGCTGCTTGGTAGTTTGTTCCACTGGTGCTGCTTGGTAGTTTGTTCCACTGGTGCTACTTGGTAGTTTGTTCCACTGGTGCTGCTTGGTAGTTTGTTCCACTGGTGCTGCTTGGTAGTTTGTTCCACTGGTGCTACTTGGTAGTTTGTTCCACTGGTGCTGCTTGGTATTTTGTTCCACTGGTGCTACTTGGTAGTTTTGTTCCACTGGTGCTACTTGGTAGTTTTGTTCCATTAATGCTGCTTGGTAGCTTGTTCCACTGGTGCTACTTGGTAGTTTTGTTCCACTGGTGCTACTTGGTAGTTTATTCCACTGGTGATACTTGGTAGTTTATTCCACTGGTGCTACTTGGTAGTTTGTTCATTGGTGCTACTTGGTAGTTTGTTCCACTGGTGCTACTTGATAGTTTGTTCCTCATCAACTCTGTAGCAAAGAGGAACATGTGCGGCGTTAGGTAACTTTAGGTAATGTTTCACATATTCTGCCCCTTACCGACGCGGCCCCCTGGGCGAAACGTTTTTATTAAAGCTACGTAACACTGTATATTAGTAGTTTTTATACATCTTTCGGTATTTCGTAATTTCTAAAACGCAATTATTTGTTTTGTTCGTTACCTCTTTTAACTACTTCTGAAAAATGTCTTGCCAGGGACAAGGACATTAGTGCAACATCTGAACGGATTCTTCAGTCCAATTTAGAGAACAACGGTGGAAGACGACAAGGAGTTTGAGGTAATCAGTCCCTCAGCCTGGAGTTGATGTCTTCAGACCATCAATCTTGAAAATAAAGTGTCTCATCAACTTGTCTGTTTTTCTAAATCATTCATCAATTTCTGGTTCTACCACAACATGAGACCTATAAGACTAGTGCTTAAAAAAATTCTCAGAGCATAGAGTGAGTTTGCAAATCATCTTAGAAAAAAAATACCACAACATTACCGAATTCTCCAGAATATATTTCTCTAAAACCTCACATAAAATTCAAGAAGTACATTCCTAGGACAGTGAAAAAAAATAGTCCTCCTGTTTCCCAGTCCCGATGTCCTTATAAATGCTGCCAAAATTTGTAAACATAATAACACTATTAGAGACGTAACTAGAGTCTGCGACGATGGTGGCATCGGAGAAAGGTCACGCTGACTCACGAAATCGTAATGACATGATTGCAAACAAACCACATACCACGGGTTGGGTTCGAACCCGCGGTCAGAGAGTCTCAGAACTCCAGACCGTCGCGTAAGCCACTGGGCCAGCTAGCTTCAATAAGATTCATCCGTCTGTAAAAACTTGCATATATATATATTCCTTTTATCGAGTGACCTTTACTAGCCTCAGAAGAAGAGATGAACGGATAAGATGATTCTGTGTCGCCTGGCAGAGAGGCTTCCAGGGAGACGCATGACGGTGATTCACGTAATTGAAGCAATTACCTCAACTTTCAAGTAGCAATTTGTTGGCACAAACTCGTCTGATACATGTCAAAACTTCAAGGTCTTTACATTAGTTAAGAGCGCTTACATTTCGCAGAGATGAATGGTCAGTGATGTTTATGTTGGTGCCTGATGGGCTGGATTCTGATGTATGATTCGGTAACTGATTGTGTTAGTCCCTGATTGTGTGTGATGGTTCTTGATTGTATGTGTTGGTCCCTGATGTGTGTGATGGTTCTTGATTGCATGTGTTGGTCCCTGATGTATGTGATGGTTCCTGATTGTATGTGTTGGTTCCTGGTGTGTGTGATGGTTCTTGATTGTATGTGTTGGTCCCTGATGTGTGTGATGGTTCTTGATTGTATGTATTGGTCCCTGATGTGTGTGATGGTTCTTGATTGCATGTGGTGGTCCCTGATGTGTGTGATGGTTCCTGATTGTATGTGTTGGTTCCTGGTGTGTGTGATGGTTCTTGATTGTATGTGTTGGTCCCTGATGTGTGTGATGGTTCTTGATTGTATGTGTTGGTCCCTGGTATGTGTGATGGTTCTTGATTGTATGTGTTGGTCCCTGATGTGTGTGATGGTTCTTGATTGTATGTGTTGGTCCCTGATGTGTGTGATGGTTCTTGATTGTATGTGTTGGTCCTTGATGGTGTGTGTGTTGGTCCTGACGTACGGTTGACCCTTGCGTGCTTCCTGATACACGACTTATACCTTCTGCTTATATCTCTGTAACAAGATCGATACCTACAACAAAGATATCTAACAGAATATACTAGATCAACCTACTGTTACTCTTCTAGCATCTAGCGTGTGAATTACATGTAGGAGATCGCAGAGAAATATCCCGTAATTCAGAGCTGGTCTACCTCCCTTCCTAAAGCGCTTTCAGTAATTTTTCATTACATGGATACAACTGGGAGAATAAATCCTTGATACATAAAATTTGAGAAGCTTAATAATCCATATATTAATGTTTTGGGTATAGTATTTATAATAATAATTTAATAATAATCATTTTATATTATTATTATTATTATCAGCTCTTACAATAGCCCCGTTTTCATGGTGAGGATATTTCATGTGAGTCAATTTACTTTGGGGCAATAGAGTGCTAAGGGAAGCTCCGACCTGACAAAACTAGTTAATGAAAACTCTACACCACAGTGTTGTCTTTCCATTTTCAACTGACCTTAAAAATACAGGACCCAGTTGGTCACTTTCCACGCTGTAATCAACACATACACACGCTATATCTCACCCTCCAGCACGCTCCATCCCTCCCTCCCTCCGTCTCTCTCTCTGTATGTCTGTCTGTCTGTCTCTCTCTCTGAAATCTATTTAATGAAGTAAGGTTTTCCCCCATGAGAGACAGTCAATCAAGTCTCCTGGACTCAATCAATTGCTAAAATCGAAACTTCGACGCATCTGAAATGTGTGTTGTGGATAGTGGGTATTAGAATATTTTAGCATCTGCTACTACTAAGGAATTATTGCTAACAGAGGCCTGTTGCTATGTTAATTAACTCCTCTCCCATGAGGCTTGTTGCTATGTTAACATACCCCACCTCTCCCATGAGGCTTGTTGCTATGTTAACAGAGGCTTGTTGCTATGTTAACTGAGGCTTGTTGCTGTGTTAACTGAGGCTTGTTGCTATGTTAATTAACTTTCTCCACCTCTTCCACAAGGTTTGTTGCTTGGCCGACTAAATTTTCATGATTTGTGTGTGAGTATATGTACGTACGTATATACGTATACAGACATTTTTCCATTTATGTATGTGTGTGTGCATGAACTTATGCACATCTATGTCATGCTTCATAACCAGCAAGCCAAACGGCTGAATTCCCATATAAATTAAAATTTTCGACTATTTCATCCACTGATAAAAATGTGTTATTAAATAACTAATATATATATATATATATATATATATATATATATATATATATATATATATATATATATATGCGCCCCATTGCTGAAAAGATACTTGCCAATATGCTTAGGGCCGTAACATCAGACAGGGAGACTGCCCGTCTCCTAGCTGTGAGTGCACATCACTCTGGGGACTTATTTCAAACAGTTCCCATTTCGACCATGGGAACACGCCTCGACCCTAAGACCCTTCGTATTGCAGTGGCTCTGCGCCTTGCTGCCCCTATTCACACGGAATATACGTGTATTTGCAGCGATGCGCATGCCGACCAATATGGTCTACATGGTCTTAACTGTTCTAAAACCAAGGGTTGGCATGCAAGACACAATGATGTCAACGACATCATAAAGAGAACCCTTGCTACAGCTGGATGCCCAGCCGAGAGCGATCACTAGCAGCCCAAGCCAAACCCAGCAAACCGCCGAGGATCACCATCTATCCTGGAAATGCAGCTCTACATGGATTATACCTGTTGACACTGCTCACCACATCCTCACAGTGTCGGGCGACAGGAGGAGCTGCTTACCACAGAGAGAGTACAAGATCGGCAAGTACAGGGACATAAGCCAACAGTATCAATTTGTCCCAGTGGGATCAGAGACCTTGGGAGCGTGGGGAAAATGCAACACGTTTCCTTAAGGAACTGGGTTCCAGACTCATCGACACCACCAGGGACCCAAGGGCAGCCACGTTCATGTTCCAGCGTCTCAGCGTGGCCATCAGAAGGGAAACGCATGCTGCATACTTGGCTCGCGTTCGGCTTCGGGAGCTGGAGGATTCATAATCTTTGATATTTGTACCATTTTATTCATGTTCATGTTTTCCATTGATGTATTCTGTCTATTAATAAAGCATTCCATCATTATATATGGGGGTGGTAGGAGAAGAAAATATTCAAACAGCTCCAGAACCTCGAGTTTTCCCTGAGGTACGTTTATTGTCTTCTCTGAGGATGAGGGTCCAAAAAAAGTTCTAGAGGTGGTACCTAAATATATATATATATATATATATATATAAATATATATCGTGCCGAATAGGTAAAACTTGCTATTTTGGCTTAAATAGCAATGCTCTTCTTGCCGAATAAGGCAAGCGAAAATTTGTGTATGCAATAATTTCGCAAAAAATCATTCTGAACCTAATGGAAAAAATATATTTCATTGTGTTTGTTTACTAAATTATTGAAAATTTATATAAAATATATTAAATTGAGCTTGTTATAAGGTTAGGTAAGTTTCTTAAGGTTCTTCTGGGACAAAATCATTATTTTTTATATTAACAAAAGCAAATTTTAGAAATGACTATTCGGCATGACACACTATATATATATATATATATATATATATATATATATATATATATATATATATATATATATATATATATATATATATATATATATGCGCCCCCATTGCTGAAAAGATACTTGCCAATATGCTTAGGGCCGTAACATCAGACAGGAGACTGCCCGTCTCCTAGCTGTGAGTGCACATCACTCTGGGGACTTATTTCAAACAGTTCCCATTTCGGCCATGGGAACACGCCTCGACCCTAAGACCCTTCGTATTGCAGTGGCTCTGCGCCTTGCTGCCCCTATTCACACGGAATATACGTGTATTTGCAGCGATGCGCATGCCGACCAATATGGTCTACATGGTCTTAACTGTTCTAAAACCAAGGGTTGGCATGCAAGACACAATGATGTCAACGACATCATAAAGAGAACCCTTGCTACAGCTGGATGCCCAGCCGAGAGAGAGCCTCGATCACTAGCAGCCAACAACGCCAACAACCCAGCAAACCGCCCCGACGGGATCACCATCTATCCTTGGAAGAATGGCAAGCTCTTAGCATGGGATTATACCTGTGTGTCGACACTGGCTGACACCTACATCCCTCACAGTGTCGGGCGACAGGGAGGAGCTGCTTACCACAGAGAGGAG
Organism: Cherax destructor; assembly: GCA_009830355.1. Classification (NCBI taxonomy): domain Eukaryota; kingdom Metazoa; phylum Arthropoda; class Malacostraca; order Decapoda; family Parastacidae; genus Cherax; species Cherax destructor. The sequence continues at coordinate 118,890 of WNWK01000593.1, forward strand.
TACAAGATCGGCAAGTACAGGGACATAAGCCAACAGTATCAATTTGTCCCAGTGGGATCAGAGACCTTGGGAGCGTGGGGAAAAAAATGCAACACGTTTCCTTAAGGAACTGGGTTCCAGACTCATCGACACCACCAGGGACCCAAGGGCAGCCACGTTCATGTTCCAGCGTCTCAGCGTGGCCATCCAGAAGGGAAACGCATGCTGCATACTTGGCTCGCGTTCGGCTTCGGGGGAGCTGGAGGAGATTCATAATCTTTGATATATTGTACCATTTTATTCATGTTCATGTTTTCCATTGATGTATTCTGTCTATTAATAAAGCATTCCATCATTATATATAGGGGGTGGTAGGAGAAGAAAATATTCAAACAGCTCCGGGGAGAACCTCGAGTTTTCCCTGAGGTACGTTTATTGTCTTCTCTGAGGATGAGGGTCCCCAATAAAGTTCTAGAGGTGGTACCTAAATATATATATATATATATATATATATATATATATATATATATATATATATATATATATATATATATATATATATATCGTGCCGAATAGGTAAAACTTGCTATTTTGGCTTAAATAGCAATGCTCTTCTTGCCGAATAAGGCAAGCGAAAATTTGTGTATGCAATAATTTCGCAAAAAAATCATTCTGAACCTAATGGAAAAAATATATTTCATTGTGTTTGTTTACTAAATTATTGAAAATTTATATAAAATATATTATATTGAGCTTGTTATAAGGTTAGGTAAGTTTCTTAAGGTTCTTCTGGGACAAAATCATTATTTTTTTATATTAACAAAAGCAAATTTTAGAAATGACTATTCGGCATGACACACTAGTCTCAGGCCAAGGTATTGGGCCAGTGTGGTACGGTGGTAGAGCACTGCGTACCTTGTTCCAAGGTTCGTAGGTTCGAGTCTCCTTCGGCCTGAGATTAGTGTTTGTGAATATTTCGCCTGTTCTGCGAATTCTAAACATACATACATAACTATATATATATATATATATATATATATATATATAACTACACTGCACTAGCCAGGGGTCGAACCCATGAAGCTTTGGCCCGCCTCATGATAGAGCGTCATGTGTTTTCGCTCATGCAAGTCACCTATTAATAGGTGACTTGCACAATTAATGACCGTCGTGAAGTCGATAAGCTGTAAACCCAATATACCAATCAACCTTCTACCCAATCCAACATTCTTTAGAAATCAAATACTTGACATTCTTGGTTAGGTTAAGGCTAGGTTATCTAAGTTACTTAAGGTTGGGTTACTTTAGGTTATGTGAGGGTACGTTACGTTACGTAAGGTTAGTTTACGTTAGGTTAGGGAAGGTTAGATTACATTACGTTACGAAGGTAAAAACATCTCTGTTTACGTCTGGCTTAAAAGCGTTCGTTTCCTCCCGAACCCTTTAAAAAATAGTTGCTGAAGGAGTTGTGTGAACATCAGTCAGTGGTTATCTAAGAGCGGAGACATGATGCTCCTTGTATCTTGTCGTTCCTCCATATCTTGTGTCTGTGGTATTGATGTGGTGCTCCTGGAGGTGCTCCTGGAGGTGCTCCTGGAGGTGGTGGTGGTGCGAGCATTTTCATTAACTGATAACAGCAGCCTGTGTGTGGGGGGTGTATGTTTGTGTGTGCGTGTGTGTGTTAGTTACCATTTTGTCCTAGGCACATGTCGATTAGACACTAGGCCCGTTGTATGTATGTGTGTGTGTGTGTGTGTGTGTGTGTGTGTGTGTGTGTGTGTGTGTGTGTGTGTGTGTGTGTGTGTGTAAGGAAACACTTCGAAATGTTTCGGCCCCGCCGGGAATTGAACCCGGGCCCTCCGTGCGTGAAGCGAGAGCTTTAGCCACCAGGCCATCGTGGTGTGTGTGTTACTCACCTATTTGTGGTTGCAGGGGTCGAGTCATAGCTCCTGGCCCCGCCTCTTCACTGATTACTACTAGGTCCTCTCTCCCCCTGCTCCATGAGCTTTATCAAACCTCGTCTTAAAACTATGTATGGTTCCTGCCTCCACTACGTCACTTTCTAGGCTATTCCACTTCCTGACAACTCTGACTGAAGAAATACTTCCTAACATCTCTGACTCATAGGAGTCTTCAACTTCCAATTGTGACCCCTTGTTTGTGTCCGTGTGTGTGTTAGTTACCATTTTGTGTGTGTGTGTGTGTGTGTTTCTGTGCGGGTGGGTGTGTGTACGTACTAACCTATTTATACTCACCTATTTGTGGTTGCAGAGGTCGAGACATAGCTCCTGGCCCAGCCTCTTCACTGATGACTACTAGGTCCTCTCTTTCCCTGCTCCTTGAGCTTTATCATACCTCGTCTTAAAACTATGTATGGTTCCTGTCTCCACTACATCACTTGCCAGACTATTCCACTTCCTGACTACTCTATGACTAAAGAAATATTTCCTAACTCTTTGACTCATCTGAGTCTTCAACTTCCAATTGTGACCCCTTGTTTCTGTGTCCTGTCTCTGTCCACCTTATCTATTCCTCTCAGTATTTTGTATGTCGTTATCATGTCTCCCCTAACCCTCCTGTCCTCCAGTGTCGTAAGGCCGGTTTCCCTTAACCTTTCTTCGTAGGACATTCCTCTTAGCTCTGGAACTAGCCTTGTTGCAAACCTTTGCACTTTCTTTAATTTCTTGACGTGCTTGACCAGGTGTGGGTTCCAAACTGGTGCTGCATACTCCAGTATGAGCCTGACGAACACAGTGCACATAGTCTTGAACGATTCCTTACTGAGGTATCGGAACGCTATTCTCAGGTTTGCCAGGCGCCCATATGCAGCAGCAGTTAACTGGTTGATGTGTGCTTCCGGAGACGTGAGTGAGGTTTGCAGTCTTTGGCTACCTAGCCTATACTCTATCTGTGGTCTTCTTTGCCCTTCCCCGATCTTCATGACTTTGCATTTGGCGGGGTTAAATTCGAGGAGCCAGTTGCTGGACCATGTGTCCAGCCTGTCCAGGTCTCTGTAGTCATGCCTGATCCTCATCCGATTTAATTCTCCTCATTAACTTCACATCATCTGCGAACAGGGACACTTCTGAGTCTATCCATTCCATCATGTCATTCACATTTACCAAAAATAGCACTGGTTCTAGGACTGACCCCCTGTGGAACCCCGCTCGTCACAGGCGCCCGCTGTGATACCTCATCACGTACCATGACTCGTTGTTGCCTCCCTCTCAGGTATTCTCTGATCCTGTGCAGTGCCCTTTCTGTTATACGTGCCTGATCCTCTAGCTTTTGCACTATGTCGAAGGCCTTCTTGCATCCCAAGAAAACGCAATCTACCCACCCCTCTTTCTCGTGTCTTACTTCCGTTACCTTGTTATAAAACTCCAGTAGGTTTGTGACACAGGATTTGTCTTCCACGAATCCGTGCTGGTTGTCGTTTATAAGCTTGTTCCGTTGTAGGTGCTCCACCACTCTCCTGATAATCTTCTCCATGACTTTGTACACTATACACGTCAGTGACACTGATCTATAGTAAACTGCCTCGTTTCTGTCTTCTTTCTTGAAAATGGCGACAACATTTGCCGTCTTCCATACCTCAGATAGTTGCCAAGTTTCAATGGATGTGTTGAAAATTGTGGTTAGTGGCACACACAGCGTCTCTGCTCCCTCTGTAAGGACCCACGGGCAGATGTCCGGTCTCACCGCCTTTGATGTATCAGGTTCACTTAACAACTTCTTCACCTCCTCCTAGGTTGTGTGTATTTCATCCAACACTTGTCGGTAAATCCCATGTTGGTGTACCCCTCTGATCCGTCTTCCCAGAGTCCTTTCTCTCTCCACTGTAAATACTTCCTTAAATCTCATGTTGAGCTCCTCACATACTTCTTGGTCGATTCTTGTGAGCTCCCCACCTTCTTTCCTCAGCCTAATTACCTGGTCCTTGACTGTTGTCTTCCTCCTGATGTGGCTATACAACAGCCTCGGGTCGGTCTTGACTTTTGATGCTATGTTGTTTTCGTACTGTCGTTGGACTTTCCTCCTTATCTGTGCATAGTGGTGTGTGTACTCACCTAATTGTGGTTGCAGGGGTCGATTCATAGCTCCTGTGTGTGTGTGTGTGTGTGTGTGTGAGAGAGAGAGAGAGAGAGAGAGAGAGAGAGGAGAGAGAGAGAGAGAGAGAGAGAGACTCATCTGAGTTTTCAACTTCCAGTTGAGACACCTTGTTGTTGTGTCCCATGTCTACAAGGGTCAGCATGTCAACATGCCTACCCTCACGTCATTCAGTTGTGGGAATGAAGCTAAAACACATTCCTAATCTCACGTCATTCGGCTGTGGGAAATATTAAAAGACATGCTAAATGTCATATCATTCACCTGTGGGAAATCAAACTAAAAAAAATGTAATCTAGCATCATTCAGCTGTGGGAAATCAAGTTACAGCACCGGACTAATCTAAAAGGCTACAATATATTTGGTACGTCAAGTGTTGCCTGGTCTGGTCGTGGTGGTGGCGGCAGCAGCAGCAGCAGCGGCGGCGGGGGCAGCAAAAACGGCAACGGCTGCTGCGGTGGCGGCGGCAGCTGCTGCTGCTGCTGCCTGCCCAACATTCACTGCTCATTGCCACCTAATCAAATCAAAATGAATTCTGAATTAAATCGGGCAGACACGCTTAAATTTTCCGAAATTGCCGGACACAGTGGCGGGCCTGATGGAACTGAGGGGCAGAACTTCTCCACTGACAGTATTTTGCCTACCACTGATGTAGGTTACAGAGGACTGTGCATGGAGTATTAAGTATGAATGGAGTTTGGGTAGAGGGTAGTACCAAGCATAAATATTAGGATAAACAGCTGTTTGTGTTAGGGAGGGGAAAATGAAGGGGAGAGATAGGGAGAGTTAAAATGGGGAGGGAGAGATGTGGCGATGGGGAGGCTGCCGCTGTGTTTTACTGCGGCTGTAAACTTTAAAGGTTTATTTACCACACCGTAAATTTGGCCAGGAAACCAGTCCATACATCCACTTACTTTCTCCCTCTCTCTTTCTCTCTCCCAACACCTCTCCAACCCTATTTATTTACGTCTTCCTTCTTTAGTTATTTCCCCTACTGTTCCTTCCTCTCTTCTTCCTCCCTCTCCCTTTTTTCAAAACCCTTTATTATATCCCTACATCATACTATTCTCTCTCACTTGTGTTCAAATATATTTACCCCTCTCCTCGTCTTTTCCTAGTACCTCCTAGTATTTTCCAGTGCCTCCTAGAACCTCCTAGTGCTTTCTGGTACCTCTGAGTGTCTCCTAGTTCCTTGTAGTGCCTCCTAATACCTTCTAGTGCCTCCTAATACCTCCAGTACCTACTAGTACCTTCTAGTGCCTCCTAGCACCTTATAGTAGTTCATACTACCTTCTAGTGCCTCCTAATACCTCCAGTGCCTCTTAGTAGCTCCTAATACCTTCTCGTGCCTTCTAGTACTCTTTAGTGCCTAGTAGTGCCTCCTAGTACCTCCTTTTCTTTCCTTTTTCTTATCTCTCCTTCTAACTTTCTTCTATCTATTCTCCCGGTCCTCTCTTCCTGATACTTATCACCTCCCACTTCTCTTCCCTGCCTCTCCTCTCTCTCTTAATCCCCACCAACGTCTCCCATTCTCCTTTTATATTTATTTCCCCTATCTTTCCTCTTACTGTTTTCTCCCTCATCTTAAAATCTCTCCCTCCTTTCTCTTCATCCGTTCCATTTTCAACTTCCTCTCTTAGTTTTATCCTAAATCCTCCTCCCTACCTCTTCCCCTCTCAAAAGATATATTCCTTATATTCAAAATAATATAGACGGAGGATCGAGCATTCACTGGCTGTGTATTCAATTTTAAGTAACCTTATTAAAGATGTAATAAGTAATAAGAAGATAAGAATGGAGGAAAACTGCAGAAGGCCTACTGGCCCATACAAGGCAGGTATTATTGCTGACACCTTGCACACGAAGATGATTTGCTCATTGGGGTTTAGCGCCTAGTGCATAACGTTCTTTCCACAGGTGCCACAATGAACCGCCCACCTTATTCCTCCTCCGTCAGTTCTACGGTTCGATTCGCCTTTCATAAGAACATAAGGAGGAGCACTGAGCAGGTTAGCAGTAATAGCCTGGTTGATCAGACCCTGATCCACCACGAAGTCTGGTCTCAGACCGAGCCAAAGGGGCATTGACCCCCGAAACCCTCTCCAGGTATACTCCAGGTATAGGTCTACTGGCTCATGTTCGGCAGATCCAAGTAACATCCACTTAAGGAAGAAGCACTGCTGAAGACCTACTGGCCAAGCTGGTCTACTAGTTGACTGTCGACTAGTAGACCTACTTGCCAAGCTGGTCTACAAGTCGACTAATTCATTCACAAATATCTAAACACATTTACTCCCTCTCTTTTTCTCCTCTCTCCAATATTCATTCCTTCAATAAAAAGATTTATTGATACATTACTCTGATTTTTTAAAAACTGGATCATTCACCTTAGAACGTGGATCATTTACTTAATAGTAGATCATTCGATCATTCACCTTATAGACTGTGGAACAATAAGTGACAATACCCTGGCTGGAACAATAAGTCACAATACCCTGGCTGGAACAATAAGTCACAATACCCTGGCTGGAACAATAAGTGACAATACCCTGGATGGAACAATAAGTGACAATACCCTGGATGGAACAATAAGTCACAATACCCTGGCTGGAACAATAAGTCACAATACCCTGGATGGAACAATAAGTCACAATACCCTGGCTGGAACAATAAGTCACAATACTCTGGCTGGAACAATAAGTCACAATACCCTGGATGGAACAATAAGTCACAATACCCTGGCTGGAACAATAAGTCACAATACCCTGGATGGAACAATAAGTCACAATACCCTGGATGGAACAATAAGTCACAATACCCTGGATGGAACAATATGTCACAATACCCTGGATGGAACAATAAGTCACAATACCCTGGCTGGAACAATAAGTCACAATACCCTGGATGGAACAATAAGTGACAATACTCTGGCTGGAACAATAAGTCAATACGTAGATGAATGGTTCAGAGAACCGACAAGTTGATAAATTAAGACACATATGCAACACTTGGGTATCTTTATTGTGGAAACGTTTCGCCACACAGTGGCTTCATCAGTCCATACATCCTGTCTTGCACAGCAACATCTTGGGATCTTAATACAGGGAATTCTTCCCTTGCCTAACCCTTGGGCACGACCTACTTCCATATTGGTCAAATGTGACACCTCCTACGACTGCTGCACCTCTCCTGCCTACGGTATATAAGCTACTTCTTCACAGATATGCTGAATTCTTTTCAAGATTGATGGACTGACAACATCGACTCAAGGTTGAGGGACTGATTACCTCAAACTACTCCTGTTCTTCACTATTCTTCTTTGTATGGACCGATGAAGCCACAGTGTGGCGAAACGTTTCTTCAATAAAGATACCCAAGTGTTGCATATGTGTCTAATTTATCAATAAGTCACAATACCCTGGATGGAACAATAAGTCACAATACGAAAAATAAACACATAAGCAGTATAATGTGATCCTTTATTGACAACGTTTCGCCCACGCAGTGGGCTTTATCGAGTCACAAACAGATCTACCTGGATAAAAGTACATAAGTATTTATAGGATTTAGTCAGGTGGAGAATGCTGCATGTGACAGTCTTCAAAGTAGAGTGATAGTTCAAAACCTCGGGTAACTTAAAAAGAGATTGAACAAGTATATGGGTAGACCTTCTGCAGTGTTCCATTCTTGAGTTCTATGTGGGATAGCGATGAAGAAGTTTCTTGGCAATAGGTTCAGCTATGTTGTAGAAGCCGTTGTTCTGGTTGAAGTTGGAAGATTGTTCCACGCATCTACAACTCTGTTCGAAAACCAGTACTTGCCTATGTCCTTTCTAAATCTAAATTTATCCAATTTAAATCCGTTATTTCTGGTTCTTACTTGGTTCGATATCCTCAATATTTTATTAATATCTCCTTTGTTTATGCCCATCATCCACTTGTACACCTCGATGATATCTCCCCTCATTCTACGTCTCTCCAGAGAGTGGAGATTCAACGCTCTAAGTCTATCTTCATACGGGAGATTTCTTATACTGTAAATCATTTTAGTCATTCTTCTTTGTATGTTCTCCAATGAATCTATATCCATCCTGTAGTAAGGAGACCAAAACTGAGCTGCATAATCCAAATGAGGTCTCACTAGTGTCTTCCCATTATGTCCTTGAATTTGTATTGATAAAGCCACTGGCTGGCGAAACGTCTACAATAAAGATACCCAGATATTGCAAATGTGTCTAATTCTTCTACTTACACTAAGACCCCAGTGGAAACAAGTCATTTTGTCCGACTTTTTCTGGGTTATCCTAGGTAATTTACATAATATGTTAAGTAAAACGACACAAATGCAAATAACGTGACATTTTATTGTGGCATCGTTTCGCTCACCAGGAGCTTTGTCAAGCCGTTACAAACAATACATGGACACAGAGGGTATGTATAGGCTTAGATTGAGGTGTAATACTAGTGGTAGTAGTAGTAATGTTAGTTGTAGTAGTAGTAGTAATAATACAATAAGGTAGAACAATAATTCTACCAATATTAATACGTATGTTACTGTAGTGCAACTGTAGTGTGTCCCTGTAGCTAAATAAACTTTCTTTCTTACAATCCGCCTCCTCCACACGCCTCCATATTGCTACTAGCAAATCTTGACCTTCCCTGCCACCACTTTACGACGGTGAGGAAAACACTTTTTAACTGTCCACACCAGTTGATGTTAACTTTATATGAGATGCTACACTTGTTCCACCAAAGCTGACACTTCTTTTTTTCTCTCTTGTTAGTATCTTGCTCTATCTCTGGTTTATTCCTTGCACCTATCTCTGGTTTATTCCTTGCACCTATCTCTGGTTTATTCCTTGCACCTATCTCTGGTTTATTCCTTGCACCTATCTCTGGTTTATTCCTTGCACCTATCTCTGGTTTATTCCTTGCACCTATCTCTGGTTTATTCCTTGCACCTATCTCTTAACCTCTCCTAATTTTGTTACCCACTTATTTTATCTTATCCTCTTCTTTCTCTTATTATCTTTGTTATATATATGTCGTGCCGAATAGGTAAAATTGGTAAATTAGCAAGAATTCATTTAAAATTGTCCTTTCTAAAATTTTCTTTTATACGTTTAGATATATTTTTTTTAATTTATGTTAATGTAAAAATTAATAATTTTGTACTAAAAGAACCTTAGAAAACTTACTTAACCTTATTATAACAAGTGAAATTTAATTTAGCCTAATCCAACTAAATATATTTCACATAAGTTTACAGTAATTTAATAATGAACAAACACAATGAAATATTTTTTTTTCGTTAGGTTCAGAATGATTTTTTCAAAATTATTGCATACACAAATTTTCGCTTGCCTTATTCGGCAAGAAGAGTGTTGCCATTTAAACCAAAATCGCAAGTTTTACCCATTCGGCACGACATATATATATATCAGTGCCGTGTTCACGTTTGCCTCTCCGGACACTGCATTACCAGCAGTGTAATTCCTGAAATTTCTTGTTCTGGTTCTCTGGTTCGTCAAACCACCAGAGGTTTCTGACCTTCGGTGCTTCTCCTAATTTATCTTTGCTTTCCATTTCTTTTTCTTACTGTTCGGTCTTCCTCTCGGAATACTGTATATTTCTTTATGAGTTTCCTTTCAATAACTACGACATCATGGCTTTCTTCTCCTACTGCTTTCTTCTCCTACTGCTTTCTTTTATAACTTTCACTGCCGTAGCTTCGTCTTCATTCCGGTTAAGGATTTAACAATTTTTTTTTTTTTTTCCCATCTCACAATGTTGTTTTCTTATTTTCTTTAGAAAGATAATGGACACTGAGGCTCTGGGGAATTCTGAGGTCTTTCCTCAACTCTCTTCTTTGTTGATTCACCTGTTTCGAGATGGACTCTTTGTTCCCTCTTCCATTTCTCTGGTGTTTCTTTTTCCTATTCCATTTCATTTTCTTCTTTAGTTTTTCATTCCTCTTCGGACCGATCTTATTCTATCAAAAACTATATGAAAACAAAGATATTCCTCGCATTTGATATTCTTCTCAATACCAGGTTTTTCATTCTTCCACTTGTAAACAACTTGTAATATTTTCGTCACTGCATATGATCTTACCTTCAAAAGATAAATATTTTGTTGGTCTTGCTTGCAATCCCGTTTCTTCAATCTAATCTTATTTTTGTAATCCCTTTTCCCCTCGTACCACCCTCTACTTTTTTTTAATTCAGACAGCACGAGATCTCTGAGCCTCGTCTCCCTCTCCTCCTGTCTTACCAAGGTCTTGAGAGATTGAGAGATTTTGCCACCGAAGTGGCTAGTTTATTGTGCACCCCATATTCATCCAGTGGATGGTAGTGGCTAGTTTATTGTGCACCCCATATCCATCCAGTGGATGGTAGTGGCTAGTTTATTGTGCACCCCATATCCATCCAGTGGATGGTAGTGGCTAGTTTATTGTGCACCCCATATCCATCCAGTGGATGGTAGTGGCTAGTTTATTGTGCACCCCATATCCATCCAGTGGATGGTAGTGGCTAGTTTATTGTGCACCCCATATCCATACAGTGGATGGTAGTGGCTAGTTTATTGTGCACCCCATATCCATCCAGTGGATGGTAGTGGCTAGTTTATTGTGCACCCCATATCCATCCAGTGGATGGTAGTGGCTAGTTTATTGTGCACCCCATATCCATCCAGTGGATGGTAGTGGCTAGTTGATTGTGCACCCTATGACTATCCAGTGGATGTTAGTGGCTAGTTGATTGTGCACCCTATGACTATCCAGTGGATGGTAGTGGCTAGTTGATTGTGCACCCCATATCCATCCAGTGGATGGTAGTGGCTAGTTTATTGTGCACCCCATATCCATCCAGTGGATGGTAGTGGCTAGTTTATTGTGCACCCCATATCCATCCAGTGGATGGTAGTGGCTAGTAAATTGTGCACCTCATATCCATCCTGTGGACGGTAGCACAAGAGCATATGGATACACAAAAGGCCTAGGAACTAGGCCTCAAAAGGGTTAACAGATGTACATATGGATTTATATCTATAGTTCATTTATCTGTTACAAGCAAATTTAGGAAATTTGCTTAATGTATCTGGTATACTATTTTCATTAATAAGATATCTTGACATATCACAGATTATACTATCTCCATATCCCTCAATAAGTGAACAATTAAGCACATAGTATTGAAAACAAAAGAGGGATGATAATGTGTGGGAATGATTTGTCTGGGTGTTTGCTGAAGACTGTCAGTTGCAAAATTCATATTTTCCATTGACTCAATTGCCGTAATTTAACGATAAAAAAATTGCCAAGTAGACTGTCCTTTTCCTACATAAACTTGGGGATTTAGATGAAGTTGATGTTATAAGATTTTGATCGGATTTTTAACCCCGGAGGGTTAGCCACCCGGGATAACCCAAGAAAGGCAACGCGTCATCAAGGATTTTCTGTCTTGATTCCATTGGGGTTCTTCAATCTTGTTCCCCAGAATGCGACCCACATCAGTCCACTAACAGGTACCTACTTGCTAGGTGAACGGGACAACAGGTGTAAGGAAACACGCCCAATGTTTCTACCCTTGCTGGGGATCGAACCACGAACACACAGTGTGTGAAGCAAGAGCGTTGTCTACCAGGCCACCGGCCTGTTCAATCTCTGTAGACCTATCCAATTACACGACAACTGTTGCCATTACATATTTTCCATGCCATTCTTGAAATATTTTGGTAGTTTAACGATTCCTTTTATCCCCTCAATTTCAATTCACCTATAAGTTACCGAATCTTATTGCTTGGAAAACAATAAAAATGAGTTGAGCAAATATTGTTAGTGGGTTGGATTTGTGAAGGAGCTGCCTAGTATGGACCAATAGGCCTGCTGTAGTGTTCCTCCTAATGTTCTTAAATCTTTCGCAAAACACTAACTCTCTGATACAGTTAATGTGATTGTGAGTCACGAAATCGTAATGACACGATTGCAAACAAACCATACCACCGAACCGCGGGTTCGAACCCCACCCGTGGTATGGTTTTAATGTGATTGTGCATATGGAGCCACTTAACTGAAAGTCGACTGCCTACTGAGCCTGTTGGTTGTGCTTAGTCGTGCTTGCTAACGTGAGATTTTTATATATTAAAAAGGCCTGCTTTAAGACATTTCACTATCTCCCTTTACATCAAGAACTTATTATCTTTGTTTGATTTTGTTTGGTGTGTGTGTGTGTGTGTGAAAATAGGAATCCCCTGTGTACACAGAATCAGAAAATATAGTTTACTGTATACATTTCAACCTCCAGCCTGAGGTCCTCATCAGAAGAAAAAGGGAAAGTAAGAAATCTTAGATACCGACGTTAAAAAGTCATGTCATCTAAAGTGTCATCACCAGTCTGTCATGTCACCTTCACTTATAAACAAAAGCACACGGGAATACTGAATGGCAGGCTTTTGTTTACAATGTATTTTATAAGAAAAGTTACAAAAGTTTTACGACTTACTCAACGCGAGTTCAATCCCCGCTCGTGGTATGCATTTATTTTTTTGCTATTGATGAATTAAGAAAATTGCAATTGTTTAAGTGCTTTTGTTTTATGGAGGTGCAGGGGTACCATGTATCATCGTGGTACAGGGGTACCATGTACCATAGTGCTGAGGTACAGGTTTATCATGTACCATCGTGGTATAGGGGTACCATGTACCATCGTGGTACAGGGGTACCATGTACCATCGTGGTACAGGGGTACCATGTACCATCGTGGTACAGGGGTACCATGTACCATAGTGCAGAGGTACAGGCTTATTTACCATCGTGGTACAGGTGTGCAGAGGTACAGTTGTACAAAAATATCCCACAGACAAACTTATGACGACGCTTCGGTCTGAATTGGACTATTAACTAGCCACACAGAAGAACGAAGTGAAGAGAGGCAGAATATATCCGCGAGAATAGGGGAGCGGCGAGGAGAAAATGGCATTAGAGTGGAGCTAGTACTGGTGATACTCCTACTTCCACTTCAATACTATTCCTTCCTCTCGTTATACTACTCCCTTCCCCCACCCCGTCTCGTATATATTCTGGCTCCCTTCCCTTCGCGATTCTGTGTGACTAGTTAATGATTCCAAGTCGGACCGAAGCGTCATGAGTTTCAATCTACGAGTGGGTTATTTGTGTATTGTTCCAGTCACTGTATTGTGCCTTCCTGTTCCTTCTGTGCAGTTATATTGCGATACATCATGGTACAGGGGTAATGGCTTCTGTTTTCCACCAACCTAACTCTTCTTCAATCCCAAAAATAATTAATACTGACTAATAGAAATAAAAATAAGTCTTTGCAACAAGGCACGAGTGTTGCAACAGGCAGGCGAGGAATATCCCCCAAAGATCCCCAGAGCGGAGCGGTATACGAGCAAGAATGAGAGAAAAATTCACAATAGTGAAATACCCTGAAACTTGCTGGGGAAAAAAGCTGCTGCCTCGCTATGCCGAAATACCAAACATCAAAATAACATTTTGGCATTCCGTCCTACTGGGCTTGTGTCGCGGAAGTTCTTGCTCTCATGCACGCGCCCTCACTCACTCACTCACACACACGTACACACACGCAAAAAACCCGCACGCCCACACACTAGGGAAATGAAAGAGAAAAAAAAGTGATTCAGGGAGAGGTAGGGAGGAAGAACCAGGCATTGAGTGAGGAGATATGCATACTAAGAGGGGAACAAAAAGAGAATGGGAGATGAGCTTACTTGGGCAAGTGCTGGAAAGGGTAAACAACATATGAGGAACTGGGAGGAGTAAGGAAAAGGACTCGGGCATAAAAAAAACGGACGAACAAATAATAAAAATGGATAATTAATGAACTTTGTATAACCAGAACAGCAAGGAAAGATATGAAATTAACTAAGAAAATCGGGAAAAGGGATAAAGAAGACTTGATAATAGTCACAGGTTCACAAGAATCAAGAATGAGCTTACAGATCTCTCTGGATCAGGACTGTGCCAAAGAGAATGTGCCAAGTGAAACTGGCAGGAGTTTCTGGTAACACCAGTTTTAGTTCTCTGTATGCGGGTATTTGTCTTGTATTTGACGCATATCACACAAAATCACATTCCTACATACACAAATAACCCGCATATAGAAAATAGGAGCTTACGACGACGTTTCGGTCCGACTTGGACCATTTACAAAGTCACACTAACAAAAAGGAGAGAAGGAGTGAGTATGTTAGTGTGACTTTGTAAATGTCCAAGTCAGACCGAAACGTCGTGGTAAGCTCCTCTCTTCTACATGCGGGTTATTTGTGTTTTGTTCCAGTCACGGTTTTGTGCCTTTTTTTTTTTTGTTATTCACATTCCTACATGTCATCTTCAGCCAGCATTAGGCACGATTGTTAATTGCTTGTCAGGATGAGTGCAACCTCCTGGAATGGAATGCTGGGTAGCTGGGTAGCTATAATGGGTACTGGGGCTGTTTTAACTTTCCAATGCAAGAATCAACAGCCTGGGTGAAGTTTCATCGTTTATGTGCAACATCTGGGTATCTTGTAGATGTTTCGCCCTCCAGTGACTTTATCAATTACAGTACATGGACATAATATGAAGACTGTAGAAATGTGTACAGCAAACAGTGGAAGATGAAGTATCAGTCCCTCAGCCTAGGTGATGGGCACTGTAGTCTTGAAGAATATTGTCGTATTGAATACCACTGATATACAATTTCCTCACTTAATGGACCAGCTCCAACCGTCCGACCCTCTCCTGCTTTTCGCTGGCTAACACAGCCAGATCTGTCACTCAGTACGAGTGTGGTATAGTTGTGGTAACTAGAGCCTTCTCATGCTTGATCCAAACTGTTTCAAAACAGTCTTATTTCAGGTGGGAAATAAGAAACCACCACAAGAATAAGATATGAATGCAAACAAATTGCAAACTTTATTGACGGATGACGTATTGTTCATCAGTTCTGTTTTGTGTTCTGTTAATATAGACATTCTTCTATACAGCAAATTATCCAGTAGTACACACACGTACTACAAACTCCCACACAATGTAATTACAAATGTAATTAGGGTTTGGAAGTTGCTTAACTCTCATTCAGTAATTTGGGAGAGTTGTACCTTTTATGAAAGATATGCTGATTATCCCGGCTAGGTCGTGTTGCGACCTATTTGTCTGCTGTTGTGCTATTTACGGTAGCTTTGTGCGTATTGCTATTTGGTAAACTGGTTGCTTCATTGTTCAAGCAAACTGTGCTTATTTGCTCTCTGTTGTTGGAGGTTAGCTTATTTAAAGATTTGTTGGTTTCTGTCAGTCACATTATATGCTGAGTCTGCCACACACTAAACATACTTAAATATGTGAAGTACACTTACATGTATAATAACTTGCCAGATGGTACAATTATTTACCAAGTACTTTAAATACCTGAAACATATGTGCCTAAGAGTGCAGTTGAGGTTGAATACTTTACAATTAATATCTCACATTTAATACAAAGTCTGTGTAGGATACTAAAATTACACTTTGAGTTAATTTAAATGTCTATCACATTCACCTAGATAATAAATTCTTTTTGGATTATTAAAGTTCTCAAAATTTTAGTAAATAGTAACTATTCCCCAGTTATAATGCTATGAAAATCCTACTTAGAAGCGCTGTTCTGAAGATAATTAGTACTGCTACAATGAGTTGAAGGATACTGGCAAATCTGTTACATGTCAGAGGCTAAATAGAAAGGTATCAATAGGTTGACTCGGTATTCTCTGGTTGATAATAACAGTACAGTCATCTGTAACAAATTCCTATACACAATATTTGGAAAAGGATACGATAGGTGGGGTAGTGGGTGCAGGTGAACAGAGGGTGAGTGTGTGGTGCCTCTTTAAGTCAGGTTGAGCAGTACGAGAGAGGTTAGGCGAGTCGAAAGCTATCTATATTTTGTGTTTTGGTGTTTGTGTTAGTCATTAATTCTTATTACCACTTGTCTCTGTCTTTTGTAATATCTAGTTTGGTCTCAGCTCTTGTCATGAGGTGAAGATGTGTGCTACGATGACTGATAAACGCATTTAAAGTCTCAAGTCAAATAGGGGCACACGAATAACCAGCACACAGGAGAGAGAGAAACATACGACGATGTTTCGGTCCGACTTGGACCGAAACGTCGTCGTAGACTTCTCTCTTCTATGTGTGAGCTCTACGTGTACTGTTCCAGTCAGGTATTGTGCCTCTCTGTTCTTTCTAAACAGGCGTATTTATACTCCCCAATACCAGAGAACTTGGCTGTCTCCCCAACAGCGTGACCTTTCCACATACCACGGGTGGGGTTCGAACCCGCGGTCAGAGAGTCTCAGAACTCCAGACCGTCGCGTAAGCGACGGTCTGGAGTTGTAGTTACATTAGAGTAAGGAGATGGGACGAAAGGAAAATGACAACATCAAGTAAGGTGGGCTAGAGGAAGTATGGGGTAGGGGGGGGGGTAAGGTGGAGAGGGACGGGATAGTTTTAAAAATGCAGTGTTAGAATGTGTGGCAGAAGTTTGTGGCTATAGGAGGGTGGGTGCAGGAGGAAAGAGGAGTTACTGGTGGAATGATGAGGTAAAGGGTGCGATAAAAGAGAAAAGGTAGCTTATGATAGGTTTTTACAAAGCAGAAGTGATATAAGAAGGGCAGAGTATATGGAGAGTAAAAGAAAAAAGAATCGAGAGTGGTGAGGGAATGCAAAATGAGAGCAAATGATAGGAGAGGCACTGTCAAGAAATTTTGCAGAAAATAAGAAAAAAAAATGGAGCGAGATAAACAAGTTTAGAAAGCCTAGGGAACGAATGGATTTGTCACTTAAAAGCAGAGTAGGGGAGTTAGTAGATGGGGAGCTGGAGATATTGGGTAGATCGAATATTTTGAGGAACTTTTAAATGTCGATGAAGAAAGGGAGGCAGTAATTTCATGCACTGGCCATGGAGGTATAACATCTTTTAGGAGTGAAGAAGAGCAGGATGTGAGTGTCACTACCAGTGTCTAATAGTGACATGTGTCAGTGCCTGGTAGTGACATGTCAGTGCCTGGTAGTGACATGTGTCAGTGCCTGGTAGTGACATGTGTCAGTGCCTGGTAGTGACATGTGTCAGTGCCTGGTAGAGACAGGTGTCAGTGACTGGTAGTGAGAGGTGTCAGTGCCTGGTAGAAACAGGTGTCAGTGCCTGGTAGAGACAGGTGTCAGTGCCTGGTAGTGGCCGGTGTCAATGCCTGGTAGTGGCCGGTGTCAGTGCCTGGTAGTGGCCGGTGTCAGTGCCTGGTAGTGGCCGGTGTCAGTGCCTGGTAGTGGCCGGTGTCAGTGCCTGGTAGTGGCCGGTGTCAGTGCCTGGTAGTGGCCGGTGTCAGTGCCTGGTAGTGGCCGGTGTCAGTGCCTGGTAGTGACAGGTGCCAGTGCCTGGTAGTGACAGGTGCCAGTGCCTGGTAGTGACAGGTGCCAGTGCCTGGTAGAGACAGGTGCCAGTGCCTGGTAGAGACAGGTGCCAGTGCCTGGTAGAGACAGGTGCCAGTGCCTGGTAGTGCCAGTGCCTGGTAGTGACGACAGTGCCTGGTAGTGACAGGTGCCAGTGCCTGGTAGAGACAGGTGCCAGTGCCTGGTAGAGACAGGTGCCAGTGCCTGGTAGAGACAGGTGCCAGTGCCTGGTAGAGACAGGTGCCAGTGCCTGGTAGTGCCAGTGCCTGGTAGTGACGACAGTGCCTGGTAGTGACAGGTGCCAGTGCCTGGTAGCGACCTGTTTAACTTGTATACACAAACAACTTAGGTTCAGAACCTCTATTCACTTAAGCAATAATACAATGCTTTAATCCCTCATCATTAAACAGGAATTAAAGTTAAACAGCAGGTATATACGCTTTTCAGAGTATATATCCCTTGCATACAAGAATTGTAAAAAATATTTTCATTGCCAGGAGAAATTCGAAAATTTCTGATGAGGATTTTTCCACCAATTATGCGCAATTGAGTGAATGTTCTGGGTATTTAAACCATAGGTCTTCCTTCATCTTACAGGGAAAGTAATAATAATCATATGGTTATAATTTTTGAAAGGGTGGAGTGGTAAACGGAAGGACTCGGTCAGATGACCAAAACCTCCAGTAGTGGGTCATATAACAAAGACCAGCGTCAGGAAACTCTTGTCTTGTTTCCTGACAAACCTTACCTAACCTAACATCACAGGGCCAGCTGGCAAAATATATAACTTCATTTGTGATTGCTTAGAATATTTTATGCACAAAACTTAAGGGGACGCCGAATGTCTATCCACAAGTGAGTCTGACAAGTGCTTTTGTTTCAATAAAATTCGCTGTAAATACTCTTTGGATAAATATTATTGCAGATAATTATGTTATTTGTGCATTTGGTATTAGCATTGTTAATGAGTTGAGAATTATTTATAGGCAGATTGCCGTAGAGTGTTGAATATGGAATGAAAACTGAGTTAATTACACACACACACACACAATCACACACACACACACAATCACACACACAATCACACACACACAATCACACACAATATCACACACACACAATCACACACACACAAACACACACACACACTCACACACAGGAGCTATGTCTCGACCCCTGCAACCACAACTAGGTGAGTACAATCACACACATAATCACACACACACACACACACACACAGACTCATCCCCACAGTAGCGTGGGAATGACCGTGGTTTACAGGGCTTCAATAGCCCTTTAAACAACCTATCAAGATAATTTTAATCTCTTAAATAAGTTTAGGAGATTAAAATACCAAGAAATAAATACCTACCTATATATATATATATATATATATATATATATATATATATATATATATATATATATATATATATATATATATTATATTGAACGAAAACCGTGAAAAACATTCATACACAACCAGCGTTCACCTTGGGTGGAGATTTATCAAGTAGTCTGAGGATACTTACGAAAACACGAGCCACGATGATGATGATGATAATAATAATAATAATAATTATAATAGAGTAATTGATTTAAAGTATTTTCGTTGATCATTTTAAAGTAAGTAATTAGTTTTTAAGTAAGGGATTTAGTGTGAGGGCTCAGGTGGAGATTATATAGATTAACCGCCCTCGCTGGGAGGGGTTCGAAGACGGAGGATACAGCCTCAGTCTTTCGTTGTTCCGAAAAACCCACACGAATTCAGCGGCATAATATATACTACACTCTAACTCGCACATACAGACGCTTATGACGACGTTTCGGTCCGACTTATTGCAGTCACGGTATTGGGCCTTTGTATTCATTAAATACAGTACAATGTGTATAGAACACTCGAGGGTCATTAAGGCTGCATGTTGCTTGTACATCACTAGTCAAAGATACTTAAGCTAAATTATGAAATAAGGTGAAGTCTCAGTGAGTATATACAGTGATGAAGATTGACACACTTATGTAATATATGGGAATCTTTATTAAGGAAACGTTTCGCCATACAGTGGCTATTTCAGTCCAATTCAAAGCAGAGGTAAGGAGAGGAGGAGTTTGAGGTAATCAGTCCCTCAGCCTTCAGTCCATCATCTTGTAGAAAGTACAGCATATGGTCGGAGAAGTGGCTTATATATTGTAGTCAGGTGAGTGGAAGCAGGAGGAGGCGGGGTACTTTATACAAGGTATTCTTCAATACTTGTCCAACCTTTGGACGAAGACCTACTTACACTAGTGGATGGTTCCACTGTGACTCCGCCTCCAACTGCTTCCAATCACCTGACTACAGTATACAAGCCACCTCTCCGGTTATATGCTGTACTTTCTACAAGACTGTTGGACTGAACACATCGATTTCAGGCTGAGCGACTGATTACCTCAAATCACACCTCTCCTTACCCCTTTCTACTTTGTATTGGACTGATGAAGCCACTGTGTGGCGAAACGTTTCCTTAATAAAGATTCCCATATGTTGCATAAGTGTCTCAATCTTCAACGTGTCGGTTTTCAAACCATTTGTCACGTATACCGAGATACACATCTTCTAGGTGTATATATACTGAGATACACCTCAGTGTATATACACTGAGATACACACTTCTAACTTATTCGCTAAGAAATACACACCCTTGTTTGTATATACGCTGAGAGATACACATCATTAGGTTTAAAAACAGATTACCACCACTCGAGATATATATATATATATATATATATATATATATATATATATATATATATATATATATATATATATATATATATATAAATATATGTCGTGCCGATTAGGTATAACTGACGATTTTGGCTTAAATAGCAACGCTCATCTTGCCATATAAGACAAGCGAAAATTTGTGTATGCAATAATTTCGCAAAAATCATTCTGAACCTAACGAAAAAAATATATTTCATTGTGTTTGTATATTATCAAATTATTGTAAACGTATTTAAAATATATTTAGTTGGGTTAGGCTAAATTAAATTGCGCTTGTTATAATAAGGTTAGGTAAGTTTTCAAAGTTTCTCTTGGTACAAAATTATAATTTTTTACATTAACATAAATGAAATAAAATATATCTTTAAACGTATAAGAGAAATTTTTAGAAAGGACGTAATTTTAAATGAGTTCTTGCTAATTGACCAGTTTTACCTAATCGGCACGACATATATATATATATATATATATATATATATATATATATATATATATATATATATACACTGATATTGACACTGAAAGATACAAACCTCTCAGTGTATATTCACTAACAGATACCTCCCTATATATATATACACAGATATACCTCTCGGTGTAAATACCTTGACAGATAACAGGGAGAATCAAAAGCTTCTACGCTTTAGTAAAGTTTTTTTTTTATATAAAAAAATAAGATGCTGCAAAGAAATCTGGAATTCTTAGAAAAGATTGTTGCAGATAACATGGAAGGTGGAGAAGATAACTCTGAAGAAAGATGTGGAAGATAACTATAACGAGGCCACCTCTTTCCCCATCTCTAGACCTGAATAATATAAATCAGGCACTATATTAGCCTAGAGAGGGGGAGAAAGAGAAGGGTGGGGGCAGCAGTGAAGTGAGCAAGAGAGTGAGGGGATTTGTTTCTTTAAAGCAAATGATATAAAGAAATAACTTTAATCATGAGCTAAACAGATAAAGATCATTAGCTTATGCAAAGAGAATATATATATATATATATATATAAGATATTAGTATAGAAATGTATAATGTTGAGAATATCATGTGGTCCTGCGTCAAAATTTATCATTATTTAATAGATAATAAAGCAATGTTGACTCAAACGTGTAGAGAACATTCACGACAGGGAAATATTCAACACCATTAGAGTAAATGTAAGGACATTCAATTATTATTAAAGATTTAAATGACATAGGCAATAGATACATTGAAAAACATAGGTTTTAAATTATCTTAGGATTGTAAAAAATAACTGCCTTACTAAACAGTAAATTAATGTCTTGGTAAATAGCCAAAGGGACATTAACGTTCGAGTATAATCTCGCCGAACTTCCTGTAAACTCACCACAGGATAAAATAATTAACGAGTAAGGCTAGAGAAGGCACTAAAGGTTAACCTTCATTTAGCAGCAGGTTGGCTAAGGTTTTATGCAAATGTTAGACCAAAAACAGGATTTAGTTTGGGAGGGGGGTATCCAGAACCAGGCGGAGGACATCTACCTCAGTGTCTCAAGTATCTACTGACATGGATACGTTTAGCGCTTTTATTGATTATAATAATAATAATAATAATTCTGTCTTGGGTAAGCCAAACACACTATTATATTAGAGGGATAAATGCAGAAACTCCGTGTAATGCCATCCTTTATTGACTCTGTTTCGCCCACACAGTGGGCTTTAAAAATTCACAAACAGATCTTGATAAAGCCCACTGTGTGGGCGAAACCTTCTCAATAAAGTATCGCACTTTACTCCATTGGTGTCTATCGTGTCAGTATTGTATACTATTTCTTTGCAATACACCAGAGCGTTACTTGCCTGCCCGATAATACCTCAGAAAATCTGTCGAGGCAGAGATCATTGCATCACAACTTGCAAGTCTCAGATGATGCTGTAATATGATCAATGTTGCTAGGCAACATCCTTGCCTCACCTACACATGAATAATAATTGCTGTGTAACACGCAGCTTTATCCCAACATCTATCAGTAGTGATATATTTTGATAGATATTAAAGCATTCTAAAATTTTCATGAACATAATCACTTGTTTTCCATAGAGAAAAGTAAATTACTAAATTTGAATTGAAGATACTTTGTTGTGGTTTGGGGTTCCGAACGAATGGTGCGGTGGAGCGATATACAACTTATAAGACGGGGTTTACTGAGGGTAATAGGGTAATGTATTCGTTCAACCTGAGGCCTACATCTTGAGTGAGGAGTTTGTACTGGAGGTCAGTATCAATGACCCTTGTGGCCCGCTAGTGGTTATACACTAGTAACTATATGCTTGTATACCCGGAGTATGGCTGTAGAGGGTTTTGGAGGTCAACGCCCCCGCGGCCCGGTCTTTGACCAGGCTTCATGGTGGATCATGGCCTGATCAACCAGGCTGTTACTGTTGGCCGCTCGCAACCCGACGTACGAACCACAGCCCGGCTGGTCAGGTACCGACTTTAGGTGCGTATCCAGCGCCTTCTTGAAGACAGGCAGTGGACTATTACTAATCCCCCTTATGTATGCTGGGAGGTAGTTGAACAGTCTTGGGCCCCTGACACTTTTTGTGTTGTCTCTTATCGTGCTAGTGGCACCCCTGCTTTTCATTGGGGGATGTTGCATCGTCTGCCGAGTCTTTTGCTTTCATAAAGAGTGATATTCGTGTGCAAGTTTGGTACTAATCCCACTAGGATTTTCCAAGTGTATACGATCATGTATCTCTCCCGCCTGCGTTCTAGGGAGTACAGGTTTAGGAACTTCAAGCGTTCCCAGTAATTGAGGTGTTTTATCGCAGTTATGCGTGCCATGAAGGTTCTCTGTACATTTTCTAGGTAAGCAATTTCACCTGCCTTGAAAGGTGCTGTTAGTGTGCAGCAATATTCCAGCCTAGATAAAACAAGCGACCTGAAGAGTCATCATGGGCTTGGCATCCCTAGTTTTGAAGGTTCTCATAATCCATCCTGTCATTTTTTCTAGCAGATGCGATTGATACAATGTTGTGGTCTTTGAAAGTGAGATCCTCTGACATTATCACTCCCAGGTCTTTTACATTAGTTTTTCGCTCTATTGCGTGATTGGAATTTATTTTATACTCCGATATAGTTTTAATTTCCACAAGTTTTCCATATCGGAGTTATTGAAATTTCTCATCATTGAACTTCATATTGTTTTCTGTGGCCCATTTAAAGATTTGGTTGATAACCGTCTTGAGTCTTGCAGTGTCTTCAGTGGACAACACTTATCATGCAAATTCGGGTGTCATCTGCAAAGGAAGACACGGTGCTGTGGCTTATATCCCTGTCTATGTCAGGTATGAGGATGAGAAACAGGATGGGAGCGAGTACTGTGCTTTGTTGAACAGAGCTTTTCACAGTAGCCGCATCAGACTTTACTCTGTTTACTACTATTTGTGTTCTATTTGTTAGGAAGTTATAGCTCCATCTACCAACTAGTAGCTATAAGTTAGTGTATATATGCCACCAATTTGCTGTAATACAATTAATATATATATATATATATATATATATATATATATATATATATATATATATATATATATAATATTATATATATATATATATATATTTCATACACAAATAAATCTTAAATAATATATATATATATATATATATATATATATATATATATATATATATATATATATATATATATTATAATCATCATAACATGTATCATCACAATAACTCGGAAGAAATATGAAGACAGGAGAAAAGATGGAGAATAACTAACGAGGTAATATGTAGAGGAGAACCCAGAAGATGATAATTCTCTTTCATAAAAAGAATATTGGAAAGACTGATAGGTAAAGACGTTGGCTTCACCTAAATAAGATGTAGACGTTGATTTCACCTAAATAAGATGTAGACGTTGATTTCACCTAAATAAGATGTAGACGTTGATTTCACCTAAATAAGATGTAGACGTTGATTTCACCTAAATAAGATGTAGACGTTGACTTCACCTAAATAAGATGTAGACGTTGATTTCACCTAAATAAGATGTAGACGTTGATTTCACCTAAATAAGATGTAGACGTTGATTTCACCTAAATAAGATGTAGACGTTGATTTCACCTAAATAAGATGTAGACGTTGACTTCACCTAAATAAGATGTAGACGTTGACTTCACCTAAATAAGATGTAGACGTTGGCTTCACCTAAAGATGTAGACGTTGGCTTCATCTAAATAAGATGTAGACCGTTGGCTTCATCTAAATAAGATGTAGACGTTGGCTTCACCTAAATAAGATGTAGACGTTGGCTTCACCTAAATAAGATGTAGACGTTGACTTCACCTAAATAAGATGTAGACGTTGACTTCACCTAAATAAGATGTAGACGTTGACTTCACCTAAATAAGATGATGACGTCGACTTCACCTAAATAAGATGATGACGTCGACTTCACCTAAATAAGATGATGACGTCGACTTCACCTAAATAAGATGTAGACGTTGACTTCACCTAAATAAGATGTAGACGTTGACTTAACCTTAATAAAATGTAGACGTTGGCTTCACCTTAATAAGATGTAGACGTTGCTTTACTAATAAGATGTGACGTTACTTCACCAATAAGATGTAGACGTTGACTTCACCTAAATAAGATGTAGACATTGGGTTCACCAAGCCAGGAGAAGATCTTGGGTTCACCAAGCCAGGAGAAGATCTTGGGTTCACCAAGCCAGGAGAAGATCTTGGGTTCACTAAGCCAGGAGAAGATCTTGGGTTCACCAAGCCAGGAGAAGATCTTGGGTTCACCAAGCCAGGAGAAGATCTTGGGTTCACCAAGCCAGGAGAAGATCTTGGGTTCACCAAGCCAGGAGAAGATCTTGGGTTCACCAAGCCAGGAGAAGATCTTGGGTTCACTAAGCCAGGAGAAGATCTTGGGTTCACTAAGCCAGGTAAAGATCTTGGATTCACCTGACCAGTTGAAGACGTTATGTTACTTTAATATTATAGAAGGTGAAGGCACTGGATGCAGGTGAAGACTTTTGGTTCACCTAAAAAAATTAGGTTAATATATGCCATGAGGAGCGAAGATTCAGGTAATTAGGTACCATAGAAAATGCTTTAACATTATTATTATAGTTATTACTCGTTAAATTATTATTGTAGGTATAACTTGTTAAATAACCAAATTATTGTAGTTATTACTAGTTAAATTAATATTATTATTTTTGAAGGTATTACTAGTTAAATTATTATTATTCTTGTATGTATTACTCGTTATATTAACATTATTATTGTTAGTGTAGTTATTATTATTGTACTTATTACTCGTTAAATTACCTCTTTTAACATATTTGAAGTTATAGAGACGGTTTCGTTAACTTTAATAATTCAAAATAGTCAGTTCAATGGCTGAAATTATCTTCGTTAACTTCATTGTATTCGTTAACTTTGTTACTTCGTTATCTTCCTTATTATCATCTTCCATATTCTCGTTATATTTGTTTGGTTTCTCTCTCCTCCTTAATACCTTCTATTACTAAGTTATATTCCTTTATTTCGTTGGCTTCGTTAGTTTCGTTAATTTCGTCTTCCGTAACGTGTACTCTAGCTGCGTCTTCAACACAATTTCTTATTAAAACGACAAACTCTACTACGGAAATCAGCTCCCTTTATGGGGGGTCTTGATCATAGGAACTGGAATTATCCTTCGCTTACTAGGATCGAACTTGAACGCAGTCCCTACGAGTTTAGCGATTCCATGTGTTTTTTCTTAAGAAATCCCTTTTAAAAAATAAAAGAATTCAGGATCTTCTGTTTTTGTTGTTGTTGGACATCCAACATCTTTATTAATCAATTTTAAAATGGAAAAGAATTCGGGTTCCTCTTTTTTGTGGGAACTCCAACACCGGGATCCATGAGATTTCCTGAACGAGGATCTTACCGTTCTCAGCAGGAAGGTTTTCAGCTCCTACCAACAGGTGGGATCACCATACTTCACCCGGCAGGATTTTTAGAGCCGAGGTGGTGACTAGAACAGTGAATGTGTAGGTGAGAATGGAGGAACACTGCAGCAGGCCTACTGGCTCATACCTGGAGTATACCTGGAGAGGGTTTCGGAGGTCATACAATTCAGGTCCTTACCAAAACAGCTAGCTCTTCTGTACTCAACTGAAGAAGCCTACTGTGTAGGCGAAACGTTTCGAAATAAGATACCTAACTGTTGCACATGTGTCTTATTAACCCATGTATTTCTCCAGTCTTTTCCCAAAGGTACCCAAGAATTTGCTTCAGTACCCCAGGCACCAATCAAACCCAGCCCCTCTCACTCTTATGCCAGTCCAGCCTCTTTTTAAAGCCACCTGAGGTCTCATGGGCCAAAAGGCCCATACTAGGATAGCTGCGAGAGAAAATGACCATAGTAGTTACCATAGGAGTGACCAGGACAGTGACCTGGACCATAAATGAAATGGTCACGGTTGTGACCAGGATAGTAACCAGGGCAAGTATCTTGGATAAAACACCATGACCCAGTCAGTGATCCTGGCAGTGACTATGCTGTAACAAAGGCACTGTGCCAGTGACTGGGAAAGTGACTAACATGGTTTATTACATTTCCTGGACTATACACCCTTATGGGCTGACCCCAGTGGTGGCTTATGCTAACCTCCCTATACTGTATAGAAAATTTTAGGACTTGCCGTGGGTTCGAACCTCTCCCTTTCTGTGATTAGATATGAGATTCAATCAGATTTGATTGTGTATAGATGTATATTGTCCAGATGCAGACAGTATAAACACTGTGAAAAAATGTAGATAAATGGTTCAAAAAACCGACAAGTTGATAAATTAGAAGCATATGCAACATTTGGGTATGTTTACTGACGAAACGCCAGTCTGGGGACTGACTGGTCACTCACTCAGTCTAGGGACTGAATGGTCGCTCAATCTGGGACTGATTACCTCAAAACACCTTCTGATTTTCTTCTTTGTGTAGGACTGATGAAGCCACTGTGTGGCGAAACATTACCACAAAGATCCCCAAGTGTTGCACATGTGTCTAATATATCAACTTATATGTTCTCTGAACCCTTTATCTACATATATCTAAGTGATATTTTGTCATATCTTGTCTGTCATCAAACCATTTTTCAGTATAAACTGTTGACAGCTCTCAGCTATTTAGGAGATAGCTGATAGCTTAGTCATCTTAAACTGTTAAAGCTTAGACGCATGTACAACTAGGTATATTTATTGATGAAACGTTTCGCCTATACAGCAGGCTTCTTCAGTCAAATACAAAGGGATGAGTAGTAATGAAATAAAGATGTAATCAGTCCATCAAACTTGGTCAGACCCTCAGCCTGGAGAAAGAGTTCAGCTCAGTGGTCTGGAACAAGGTGGTCAGTCCCTCAGCCTGGAGAAGAGTTCAGTTCAGTGGTCTGAAACAAGGTGGTCAGTCCCTCAGCCTGGAGAAGAGTTCAGCTCAGTGGTCTGGAACGATATGAAGCTGAAGCCTGAGAATGGAGTCTTGTAACTGTCGAAGGTGAGGTGGAAGATCTCAATTTGTCAATAGTTTATACCATTTCCAACATACCACAGTCATCCTAAACTACCCAGAACTCACCGTGTCTGCTCTCTGGGTTCCAGAAAGACCATAACAGAGATATAACACTCCTCGTAACACCCACAGGAACTTCTCTCTTACCTCCTACACCCACAACTCCATCAGAAACTGTGGACACCTCAGCACCAGGTAATCCAGGAGCTCCCACAACCCCGGCGAGTGATTTTTATGACCAGCCTCCAGCGACACTGTGAAATAAAAGGTCTCGTAAAAGGCATTCTAAAACAGAAAATTCCCTTTCTTGAGAATAAAGAAAGAGCATAAAACCCATAAGGTATTTTTAGCAGCGTGTAGGAAAAAAAGTGTCAAGAAAAATGACGTACAAGTTTGTTATTACTTTCTCAACTTATTTTTTTAATTCGTTTTTTTTCCATGAGGATCAGTATTTTATTCAGGTGGGTAAAAGAAACAACTGCAGAGAGGAAATTTATTGAGTCGTTTCGCCTGTGGACAAGGCTTCTTCAGTTACTTGAGTGATAAATACTGTCCACAGGAGAAACATCTTAGTGAAGCTTTTCTCTACAGTTGCCTTCTTCACCACATTTCGGTTTTGTGCCATTTATCTTCATACTTCAGAGTGTTGACAACACAACCCGCTCATAGGAGAACGAAACTTAAAGACATTTCGGTCCTACTCGGAATATTAACTAGTCACACACAACACTTATGGTATGAAGATAAATAATAGAACAAGCTTTCACCCAGGCAACATTTCGATCTACGCAGAGCTTTATTAAGATATGACTTAATAAAGCTCTACATAGTTCGAAATGTTGTCAGATAAAAGTTTTTTTCGGGGGTTCTAAATCTCCTAGTAGTAGTATTGTTTTGCCTATCGGACTATAATAGTGGTGTATTGTCTGAATGAGTAACTTTTCGGTCAATAATCGCACGTTATGTGAACCTGTACGAAACTGAGCCCTATTAAATTGATAACTCTTGTAATATTTAATAACGAAGGTGTTCACGAAAAACCTGCTGTTAAAATTGAAACCTTACGACGACGTAAAGTCAAGTCGCAGCTTGTGACGTAACAGCTGTCCGGGATGGATCGAAATGTCGTAAGTTTCCTTCGCAAAGTGCTGGTTCTTGGTGATATGTTCCAACGACAGTATTGTGACCATCCTTAACAGACAAGGTCAACTCACACCCTCAAACACCTACTCACGTACCTCAAGTCATGGTCTAAAAAATGGCAGAGTCAGTTCAGTGTAGATTGATGGAATATCCCAAAGCTTGGGAATGTAAATAACACTAGTACTTATGAACTAAATAACAGGCAATTTGAAAATAATAGGGAACTGGAAATTGAGATGGAAAAAATCTCAGAGGTCAGCTAGTTGGGTGTTGCAGCCTAGCAATTGCAACAGTAGTGAGGAAGATGTTATGTTTAAAGTGCAGACTTGGTTACCACGTTTCATACAGGGATGGAGTTTATCAGGTGATGAAGTTATGAAATCTAGTCTGGACCGAAACGTCGCACTAAAGGTTTCACCGCTGACACATTGTCTTTCTGACCCCCTCCCCCATAGTGGTATTCAAAAAGAATACTTTGAACAAAATTAAGAAAAGAGACAGGTTGAAGAACAAGCTATTATTTTGATAACGTTTCGCTCTGTTTAAAGCTTTATTAAGGTTAAAACATGAAGCTTAATAAAAACGCTAAACGTTGACCCAATAAAAGCTTATTCTGTACAGCGTGTCTTCACAACCTTTGCCATGCAGATATTATTATTTTGTGACAGGTCTTTACCTGCTATAGTAATGTGCAATATTTATGCCAACTGTTGCAATATATCAAGCACGTTTTCTTGTTTATCCTCTTCAATGTACAACTGTCAGTGTTTGAGAAACTAAGACATGCCCAGAAGAATGATAATGGCAGCAGAACAAACCTCTACATGAAGAATACATTTCTCTCTAAACGGAGCTATATAAAATACACTTCTTGTTAAGGAGATACCTGTTCTCTCTCAACCACACAGTTAAGGGTACTGAAACGTGGAAAGCCAGCACCGTAGAGTTTTACACCCCAGTGACAATGTCTCCGCATCTCACTCTCCGCCAATATATACTATCCTTTCAACCTCTCTATGTTAGAAGTGATTAAGGTGCCAGGACCGAAACGTTTTCTAATAAATATGTCGTAGTGTTTCCTCACGTGTCATTTAAAATAAATAAAGATACCCAAATGTTACACGTGTGTCAAATTCTTCACCTTGACGATATTGTGTTACCATTGTCAGCATTAAGAAAGTTCTCTCTCATCATAGTGGAGAAAACTACCCCATAACCTAGTGGAAATTGATCTTTTTCTGTAGGCTGCCCATCAGGTGTCTTGATGATGGTAAAGAAATCTTGATTTAAGAAATTAAACCTACCCGTTTTACTTGGATCAAAGCAAATTACCATCCATCCAACAGACACTGTATGAACCCTGTGGTTTAACCATCAACCTATAATAATAATAATTATTATTATTATTATAATCACTCAATATGTACCTTAGCCTCGTATTTATTTCTGTAAAAATTTGACTCTTCCACTAAATTGCCAAATGCTGTAATTTTTGGAACATATATTGTCCTTTCCAAAATTTGTCACATTACCCTCCACCTTGTCCTCACATCTGACCTTTAAATGTGCTCTAAATTGCGACATGATAATGTCCAGGAATGGACACAAATATAGATTGGTTCTCATTCTATTTCGTAGGTCTCATAGTAATTAGTTTCAGCCAAGATAATGGGGCTTTTATTTATAATCTACATTCCCAGTCTCTGACAGCGGCTGTGACTCCAAGTTTAACATTGAACTAACATAAACAATTCTTGGATTTGTTCCCTTTAAGGATGGGAAAACAGCGAACTAACCTGCTGCTGCTATTGCTATTGCTGCTGCTATTGATGTTGCTGCTGCTATTGCTGCTGCCCTTGTTATTGCTGCTGCTATTACTACTCATTCATATTTAGCATCCACATATACTGGAGGATATATCAAGTATCTTTCAGGAGTATGCTGTATATGCGTGTTACCTATATTACTAAATAAAAGACTTTACAAACTCTACACGGTACGAAACTTTGTCTCAGTAAATGCTTATTCTACAACTTAAGACTTTGTAAGACCACCGTTGTAATGACGTCTATTTTTCTCGCCTGTTCAGCTCTCATCTGAACTTTCTATATATATATCGTTTTCTTATTAGACGCTTACTCTGAACCTTTGTTTTTTTCCTCTAAAGCTTTTTTCTTCATTGGTATCTCTCTCTTACTCCTTGGTTCTCACAGTTGAATAATTTAGCTCAATTTATTCATTTACATCGTGATTTCCTCTCATTCAACACACGTGCCCCAAATCCTGACCCAACTGTTTTTACTCTCCATCAAATTACGTCCCTGATTCCTCCCAGTGAGCTGACGCCAGGATGAAATTACATGCCTGCAGAGTTTTAATCAAGACCTCCCGTGTGTAGGGAATTGTCCTGGGCTGCTCAGGGAAACACAGGCTGTGCACCCAACGCCTGGTGCTCCGGTACGAGTCTGTGCTCAGGGATGAAAAATCCGCAGAATCTTTCTGTGGCCCGTAAGCGAAGTGGGGGGGGGGAGAAGTGGTGTGTGTTTTTTGGGGAAGCGGTAGAATGTTATTGCGCGCGCACACACACACACACACACACACAAACACACACACACACACACACACACACACACACTCAGATGTGTCACTGTTTGCAGATGATGTGAAGTTAATGAGAATAAATTCAATCTGAGGAGAACCAGGCAGGACTACAAAGGGATCTGGACAGGTTGCAAGCCTGGTCCAGAAACTGGCTCCTGGAGTTCAACCCCACCAAGTGCAAAGTCATGAAGATTGGGGAAGGGCAAAGAAGATCGCAGACGGAGTACAGTCTAAGGGGGCAGAGACTACAAACCTTACTCAAGGAAAAGGATCTTGGGGTGAGTATAACACCGAGCACATCTCTTGAGGAGCACAGCAACTAAATAACTGCTGCAGCATATGGACGCCTAGCAAATCTAAGAATAGCATTCCGACATCTCAATAAGGAATCGTTCAAGACCCTGTACACCGTGTACGTCAGGCCCATATTGGAGTATGCAGCACCAGTTTGGAGCCCACACGTAAGGAAATTAGAGACAGTGCAAAGATTTGCAACGAGACTAGTCCCAGAGCTAAGGGGCACGTGGTACGAGGATAGGTTAAGGGAAATAGGCCTGACGACATTAGAGAACAGTAGAGATATGGGGATATGATAACGACATATAAGATACTGAAAGGATTCGACAAGGTGGACAGAGACAGGATGTTCCAGAGATTGGACACACCAACAAGGGGTCACAGTTGGAAGTTGAAGACTCAGATGAACCAAAAGGATGTTAGGAAGTATTTCTTAAGTAACAGAGTTGTCAGGAAGTGGAATAATCTGGAATGTGATGTAGTGGAGGCAGGAACCATACACAGCTTTAAGAACAGGTTCGATAGTCCTCATGGAGCAGGGACAGTTACCTAGTAGTGACCAGCTAAGAGGCGGGGCCAGGAGCTATGAATTAATCCCTTCAACCACAACTAGGTGAGGACTCACACATACACCACTAATCCCACTACAAGAGTAAAAATACAGTGACAGAACGATAGAATTGAATGGAAGAGCAGAGAAAGGAGTGTAGAAAGAGAACTAGTGATCAAGAAGCATTAAAGAAGAATCAAAGAAAATGTAGGAAGACTAAGAGGAAAGGGAAGAGGAGCAAATAAATGAAATAACTGAGAACGAATAAAAAGATGTAAGCAAACAAGGAACATTGAGAGAAGATAACAAATAGAAATAGTAAAGGAAACAGATAAAAACGAAGGACAGTGTAATTACGGATGAGAGAAAGAGAGAGAGAGGGAGAGAGAGAGAGAGATGAAGGAATGTGAATAATTTTTCGAAACCTAATCATGAAGGTGCAAATATATAGCAAAGTTAGTGTTATAAAAGAATATATTGTAATTTTATTGTAAAAGTACTGAACTCATGGGGGTCACACAGCTGAAAAATGTGGTACCGTATTTTCCAGCATATAAGGCGCACGATCATATAACACGATGTTACCAAAACAGTTGTAACGTTACGTTAGTAAACAACTGCTGAAACATAACACAAAGCCTACCCTTGACCCTTGAGCATATAAGGCGCAGGCTTATATGCAGGAAAATGTGGTAATTACTGTTGGTGCGCGAAAGGAAAAAGCCGCCCCAATTCCTTGGGTCACGAGCCACTCAGTCAACAAGGTTTGCCCCCCAAAAGCGGACTAATACCAGAAACTTCTCTATTTAATCTAATGTTTTTTCTTCTTCCTAATATTTAGTTCACGGTTTCAAACAGTGTTTGTTACTATTTCTATTTACTTTCGCTCTTGGAAAACAAGTGAGAGAGAGGTGGGGCTAAATTCCCTGAGCTGTTTCTCACAGTAAGTAATTACAGCAATATTTACAGTGTCACTGGTAATTCCTCGCCTCTCCTCACTCTCCAAACTTTAACTGCAAACAATTAAATGTTACTGCCTCTAAACATGTCCTTCTATTTTACAGACATCGTGTACCATTCATTGTCAATCCATAGTATAAAAATATTGCTCATTTTTAAGTGAATATACTTATAAGTCAATGAATATATATATATATATATATATATATATATATATATATATATATATATATATATATATATATATATATTAATAATAATAATATATGTGCCGAATAGATAAAACTTGCGATTTTGGCTTAAATAGCAACGTTCTTCTTGCCGAATAAGGCAAGCGAAAATTTGTGTATGCAATAATTTCGCAAAAATCGTTCTGAACCTAAAGAAAAAAATATATTTCATTGTGTTTGTTTATTATTAAATTATTGTAAACGTATTCATTATTCACTATTACACAAGGAAGAACTCTCTCTAATGATTTAGCGAAACTGCACTAGAAACTACACTAGACTACACAGTGAAGGAGTTCTTGCCTATTGTGTGGTCTGTAGTTTCACAGTATTGGCGTATGGCACTAAATAGGGGGTTTACTTAATGGCCTATTTGAGCTACTAGATCTGCCCAAGTGTTCCAAGATGCTGACTTCAGCTGAAGCTTAGATTTACAATATAAATATCGTTTATAGCTATGTCAGTTACATTTGTAGACCACATAGGACTGTAATTCAATAGGTTTATCATCACTGAACTTATAGATACGTTGTATACTGTATTTGTTTAAATATAACTCTTAACGCTCACCTGGGGACAAAATTCTTGTAGCAAATTTGCTTTATTTTTAAAGAAAAGTTACTTTAGCTTATGTAAATTATTAGAAAATAAACTGTTAGATTTCTCGTGTGTCACAGTTATGACAGTTTTTTCAGCACTGCTGTGTATCTTAACAAACATTTATTGTCTTAACTACAAAATTATCTTCGTTTGTACCTGTGCAATTAAAGGAAATTGTTGCACCTGTGTTTAATTCTTCAGCTTATTATATACCATTGATGTTATGATGCTATACATCTTCCGTTGACGTTGTGAGTGAGGTAATGTTAAGTACATGGTGACATCAATCCTTTATGAAGTAGCGTGTTATGTACATGGTGTCATCAATCCCTTAAGTAGCGTGTTATATACATGGTGTCATCAATCCCTTAAGTAGCGTGTTATATACATGGTGTCATCAATCCCTTAAGTAGCGTGTTATATACATGGTGTCATCAATCCCTAAAGTAGCGTGTTATATTCATGATGTCATCAATCCCTAAAGTAGCGTGTTATATTCATGGTGTCTTCAATCCCTAAAGTAGCGTGTTATATTCATGGTGTCTTCAATCCCTGATAAAGTAGCATGTTATATACATGGTGTCATCAATCCCTGATAAAGTAGCGTGTTATATACATGGTGTCATCAATCCCTGATAAAGTAGCGTGTTATATACATGGTGTCATCAATCCCTTAAGTAGCGTGTTATATACATGGTGCCATCAATCCCTAAAGTAGCGTGTTATATTCATGGTGTCATCAATCCCTTAAGTAGCGTGTTATATACATGGTGTCATCAATCCATAAAGTAGCGTGTTATATTCATGGTGTCATCAATCCCTGATAAAGTAGCGTGTTATATACATGGTGTCATCAATCCCTAAAGTAGCGTGTTATATACATGGTGTCATCAATCCCTAAAGTAGCGTGTTATATACATGGTGTCATCAATCCCTGATAAAGTAGCGTGTTATATACATGGTGTCATCAATCCCTGTTAAAGTAGCGTGTTATATACATGGTGTCATCAATCCCTTAAGTAGCGTGTTATATACATGGTGTCATCAATCCTTGATAAAGTAGCGTGTTATATACATGGTGTCATCAATCCCTGATAAAGTAGCATGTTATATACATGGTGTCATCAATCCCTGATAAAGTAGCATGTTATATACATGGTGTCATCAATCCCTGATAAAGTAGTGTGTTATATACATGGTGTCATCAATCCCTGATAAAGTAGCGTGTTATATACATGGTGTCATCAATCCCTAAAGTAGCGTGCTATATACATGGTGTCATCAATCCCTGATAAAGTAGCGTGTTAAATACATGGTGTCATCAATCCCTTAAGTAGCGTGTTATATACATGGTGTCATCAATCCCTGATAAAGTAGCGTGTTATATACATGGTGTCATCAATCCCTGATAAAGTAGCATGTTATATGCATGGTGTCATCAATCCCTGATAAAGTAGCGTGTTATATACATGGTGTCATCAATCCATGATAAAGTAGCGTGATATATACATGGTGTCATCAATCCCTAAAGTAGCGTGTTATATACATGGTGTCATCAATCCCTGAGGAAGTCTTGAGGGAAGAGAAATTTGGAAAAGACCTATTTGAGGAAATCACGAAAGAAATTAACTACCCATACGCAGCTTACAGACAAGGACTGAATCGTTGGGCTAAAATTAGTAAAAGGAGACACTAAAAAATATATATAGTGTCGATTGTCTTAATTTTAAATTAGGAGTAAAATCCAGGGAAAAAAATTATATTCGAGTAAGGAAGAATAACCAAGATAAAAAAAATAATCAAAATGACGAAAAATATTACGAAAATGACGAAAAATGTTACCAAAATGAAAAAAACGTTGCCAGAATGACGAAAAATGTTCCAAGAATGACAAAACATTTTGCCCAAAATTACGAAAAACTAAAACGACAAAAAACATTACCAAAATAACGTAAAAAGTTACCAAAATGACGAACAAATTACCAAAATGACGAGAAAGTCACCATAATTCCTAAAAATTACCAAAATGCCTAAAACGTTACCAAAAACGATGAACATTTTACTAAATATGACCAAAAAAAAATTGACGATAATTTACGAAAAAGTTAACAAAAAATGGCTAAATTAGAAAAGAACGAAAATGATGGATAATGAGATGAATATTATCAGTCACTGGGCGAAACGTCAAACCCGTATGGGTCATAAAATATGAAATTAGACATATGTGCAATGTTTGGATATCTATTTAAGGAACGTTTCTTCAAGCATGGCTTCTGTCCTTTAGAAGCCATATATGGCGAAACGTTTTCTTAAGACAATATAGTGCAACGTTTCTTATAACCAAATAAAGCGAAACGTTTCCGTAACACATAGCGAAACATTTTGTTAAGTCAAATATAGCGAAACGTTTACTAGAATCATAAATATTGAAACGTTTCCTTGATCCTTATATAGCGAAACGTTTACTTGAGCCAAATATAGCGAAACTTTTCCGTAAGATATAGTAAAACGTTTCCTTAAGTCAAATATAGCGAAACATTTAAGCCAATTATAGCAAAAACGTTTCCTTAAGGCAATTATAGCGAAGCGTTTCCTTAAGGCAATTATAGCGAAGCGTTTCCTTAATGCAATTATAGCGAAGCGTTTCCTTAAGGCAATTATAGCGAAGCGTTTCCTTAATGCAATTATAGCGAAACGTGTCTTCTGTAAGTATCTTAACTCTCTCACAGTGGATGGGAAATGAGAGATAATCAGGTTTAATCCGAGAAGGGGGAAGAATGTGACCAGTTTTTATTGGATCAAGAGCTCATCACCAGGATGGATGAAGGAAGAATAGCGAGAATAGGATAATCGATGATACATGGGATAGAACAAGGTTCAGGGGTGATAGAATACGATCTATGAGTCTATTCAACTTTTCAAAGGGCGGAGGGGGAGAGAATGGTAGTGGTTTCGGTGAAGGGGTTTTAATCCAAGTAACTGGAGCTGTCATCCATCCTACACCTGATATCTACGATATCTGGTGTAGGATTCCCGACATGTGTTTTCCAAACAGACTTCCCTCACCAACGTTTCTCTCCGCGTAGAGCTTGATAAAGTAGTACATGGAGCGAAACGTTCTCTACATGTATTTTGGCTACGAATGTCGAGGGAAACTTAAACAAATTCGTCAAATCACGATACATTTGGAGTTTATTTGAGGTGATCAAATTTCCATGAGCGAAACGTTTTCGCCAAAGGTATCCTGAGTGCCTTCCTGCACATTTCCCCTCAAGTTGTGGGCACTTATTTGCCTTCTTCCTCGAAATGTTCTATATAACCCAGGGATTTCCATGAATAATATCAGATGTCATCCAATTTTGTTAAAATTATTATTATTATTATTATTATTTTTTTTATTATTATTATTATTATTGTTTTATTATTATTATTATTGTTTTATTATTATTATTATTATTGTTTTATTATTATTATTATTATTGTTTTATTATTATTATTATTATTGTTTTATTATTATTATTATTATTGTTTTATTATTATTATTATTTATTTTATGATTATTTTTATTATTATTTATTTTATGATTATTATTATTATTATTATTATTATTATTATAATTATTATTACCTCTACCAGTGTTAGTTGCCAGATGGGAATCATATTTTATCCGGCTCGTTACTGTCGTTCGTAAGTGGCCTAGGAGACGGCCGGAGGATATAGATAGCCAATATATGTCGATCACAAATGTAAAACACACACCTTACGAGTCGTCCAGTACAAGGAGTGGTGAAGGCTTCGACCTCCGTTTCATGAATAATAAAATTATTAATATTACCAATTATTATAATCTAATATTGGAAATAAATGGTATAAAATACCGAAACAATGGAAAAATAAACACACAAGCAGTATAATGTGATTCTTTATTGACAACGTTTCGCCCACACACTGGGCTTTATCAAGTCACAAACAGATCTAATATTATTATTATTATTATTGCTATTTGAAATCACACCATTTCTAGCAAACTCGATCTAGAACCAATATTTTCTAGTTTAATTTACTAATGGATTGTAGGTGGTAAAGTTGCTA
The DNA here is from genome assembly GCA_009830355.1 of Cherax destructor. NCBI lineage: Eukaryota > Metazoa > Arthropoda > Malacostraca > Decapoda > Parastacidae > Cherax > Cherax destructor. The sequence goes on from WNWK01000593.1 coordinate 157,193, forward strand.
GATCTAAATAAATAAGATTATATTAAAAAGTCGAATTCCACACTGTTGGAAGAATTTCAGGCGACTTTTCGGTCCGCCGAACCCACTGTCAAGTCATAAGCGAGCGAGAAAATTAATAATAATAATAATAATTAATAATAATACATTCATCAATAAATAACTTCACATACATTCCACCTTTAGCTTTTATGTTTAATCTTCCCGACTGACTTCTCTGTATGACCCTACGGGTTTAGCCAATTATTACGGTGTAGTGTATTAAAAATATTATATAAAAAAATGCTCCATAGTTCCGGGATTGTACTGAAACCGGACGCGTATTTTTGGTGGTCAGGCAGCGGCCGGGAGACAGGAGCAGATGAGGTGTTTGGGGAGTAAGTAGGTGAAGGGCGGCTGGGTGAAGTCGTCATGGTTTGGCGTTAGTGTGAGTAGGAAGTTTGGCGAGTTTTTTTTAACGTATACTATAGGTAATTTGGTTTATGTTTAAGTGCTCTCATGTTTATCTGTAAGGCCCTAGTATGCAAAGGCATGTTTAAGTTACGGGAGAGTACTGTAGTGTGGTTTTGCCTGCTGGTTGACAGACCGGCAGAAGGTGGGAAGGGGAAGTTCATGGAGCCTCCCTGTTTTTTTTTTATTATTAACTCATCGGCCGGTTCCCTCCAAAGCAGGGTGGCCCGAAAAAGAAAAATTTTCATCATTATTCACTCCATTACTGTCTTGCCAGAAGCGACCTTACACTACAGTTATAAAACTGCAACATTAACACCCCTCCTTCAGACTGCAGACACTGTACTTCCCACCTCCAGGACTCAAGTCCGGCCTGCCGATTTCCCTGAATCCCTTCATAAATGTTACCTTGCTCACACTCCAACAGCACAAGTCCTAAAAACCATTTATCTCCATTCGCTCCTAACACGCTCACGCATGCTTGCTGGAAGTCCAAGCCCCTCGCACACAAAACCACCTTTACCCCCTCCCTCCAACCTTTCCTACGCCGACCCCTACCCCGCCTTCCCTCCACTACAGATTTATACACTCTTGAAGTCATTCCATTTCGTTCCATCCTGTTCATAGAGGTTTATATATATATTGTTTACTCACTAGTAGCAGTATGCTATTAGCTAAAGTGAACTAGAATAAAGGTGCTGTTGTAGTAGAGTAGATTATAGGTTGTATATACGTTACTATTAATATATTTTTGTATAGGCGAGTTTTTGTGTCATTCCTTATACTATATTGACTAAATGTATACTTCAAAATTAATATGAAGGTACATGCTGGCCCTAGAGTTTTTTTTTTTCAAAGTTAAATAATTTACCCCTAGACAGGAGGTTGAGCAGCCTTTAGGAGGCAGGGACATTTTATTTATGTTACGAGCCACAGAGTCGTAACACAATGAACTATAATATAATTAAAAATAATACACACAATACCGTGACTGGAACAATACACAAATAACCCTCACATAAGGGAGGAGCTTAGGACGACGTTTCGGTCCGACTTGGACCGAAATATGTAATGGCTCCAATAATTTTGTCTTAGCGTGACTTTGTAAATGGTCCAAGTAGGAGCGAAACGTCGTCGTAAGCTTCTCTCTCCTATATGTGTGTTATTTGTGTATTATGATTAATAATAATATTAATAATAATAATGCCCATTTGTTTTCAGCTCCGTCTTACACCTGTGAGCTTAGCTGTGATCTGTGCTGGTGATCTCTTGTGATCTGCTCTCTGACGCACCTTACCGATTTCTTAACGAGATATTTAAACCACGTTTTGTAGAAGTTTAACCATTAAACTATGTGTATGTAGAACTTTGGCAATGCCAGTAACCTCTACTGGGGGGGAGAGAGAGAGAGAGGGGACGGGAATAAGGGTTATATTCCCCTGGGCAGTTATAATATTTGTTTGAAAGCCACAATCACACTAACAACTGCGCGGGAAACATTTACACGCCAAATGAATTTGATGGGATCAACATTTTATGAGCCACTTGGAAAGGAAAATTGAAATTCATCCCACCAAAACATGGGTGTCCATTACCAATATTAATTTAAATGCAAACGATTTTTTTTCATTTGGGTGTGTAAAAAACTGAAGGATATGGATAAAAAAAATCCTAATGTTGAACCTTAAAATTTGTCAATTATAATTTGTAATAAGAGCAAATATGATTAAAATATAATCAAAATGAATATGGTAGTATAATGTTTCGTCCAGTAAGCATAATACGGGACCATTGTAAATTTAAATACGGGAGCATTGTAATGTAAATATGCTAGCCTTGTGGATGTAAATATGAAAGCATTGTAAATGTAAATATGAAAGCATTGTAAATGTAAATATGAAAGCATTGTAAATGTGAAAGGATTGTAAATGTAATATGGGATCATTGTAAATGTAAAAATGGGAGCACTGTGAATGTAAATATGGGAGCATTGGAAATGTAAATATGGGAGCATTGGAAATGTGAATATGGGAGCGTTGGAAATGTGAATATGGGAGCGTTGGAAATGTGAATATGGGAGCGTTGGAAATGTGAATATGGGAGCGTTGGAAATGTGAATATGGGAGCATTGATCATGTAAATATGAAACCTTTATGAATGCAAATATGGGAGCATTGTAAATGTAATTAAGAGAACATTTTAAACGTAATCACAGACCAGTGGTTCCATTAGGGTAATCCAGTAGGCACTGTAGTCATGGTCAATCTTAGTGACTGACACTCAGACCAATGATCCCTGTAGCGAGATCCACTATAGATCCATGAACATCCCTAATCCGACACCCGCGTCACAATTTATTTTTTCCTAGTCAACTTGGAAGAAACATCACCAATATTTCAGACGTTTCATTAAATCCTCTGGTTGCTAGTCAGCCTGTGCTCAGTAATAGCACATCTGGATAACAACCTAAATACCCGGGTTCAGTTGTGGGCAAGTTGATATGTTTGGGCGTTTTTCCCTGTTCGTCTAACATTACTTAGGTACCTGAGTGTTTTAAAATACCTGATGATACATAGGGAGCGCAGTGACGTGAAGAGTCAGATGGAAAATGCTGACAAGGTTATTTGAAAAGGACCTACCCAGATAGATCTGTTTGTGACTTGATATAGCCCACTGTGTGGGCGAAACGTAGTCAATAAAGGATCGCATTATACTTCATTATTCTGGCTAAGAGAGCTGAACGAGCCCTTTGAAAATTGGCCACACTTCATTACTTGGATTATCAGAGTATTTTAAGCCGTATCGGTTATTTTCTTCCAAGACGGGGGAGACCCCTGAAAAAAAATCAAATTTACCATCACTTACTTAATGCCTGCTTTATCAGAAGTGTTCAGACATCACACATAAATTTTTTGGGGGTTTTCTTGAGATACTGAACTTTTTTTAATGACGTTGGTTATTTTATTTTAAGATTGTACGATCCCCCCCAAAAAGAAGAAACACATTCACCCTTAATTAGTATCTGTATTGTCAGTAGTGTGCAGACGTCACAACTGAGTGATTCTCCCACCCAAAACATCCTCCAAGCATGAGATGAATTAGAAATATAGACTCCAAACTGAGGGACTGATTACCTCAAACTTATCTTGCACCGTTCTTCTCCGTATTGGACTGAAGAAGCCACTGGCTGGCGAAACGTTTCCACAGGAAAGACTCCTAAGTGTTGCACAAGTGACTCAATCTATAAAATGTAGAATAGTCTAAGATCTCAGACTATCGTTCACTAGTCGGTCCCTATCCGGCTGACGTTTCTTACCCTTCCTGGGTATCGAGTTGGGTGCGAGCCTCTCCTTTATCAACTGCTCTTGCTATCATCCTTCTTGCTTCTCCTCCTCGTTTATCTTCTCTTTCTTGCTGCTTCTCAAGACGTGTTCTTCCCCTCTTCTTTCCCAAGTTGATATTTAATGTATGAAATGGAGTATTTCTGACAAGTATGAAGCACACTGTGTTTAATATCTTTCAGTGTATATAGCCAGAGTTTTATGTCTCAGTATATATTAGCAGAGGTTTGTGTTTCTCATTGCATATACTCGGCTTTATACCTCTCACAGTATATAACTGCTTGGATTTCCTTCTCATTTCTTCAACATTGCAAGCTCCTGTGTTGATTGCAACACGAAAGGCCTAGAGCTATCATTCAACTCCCGCTTATGTCGCTTGTTAGCAATTATGTATATATATATATATATATATATATATATATATATATATATATATATATATATATATATATATATATATATATAGTCATGCCGAATAGGTAAAACTGGTCAATTAGCAATAACTCGTTTAAAATTAAGTCCTTTTCTATAATTTTTTTCCATTTATGTTAATGTAAAAATTAATAATTTTGTATCAAAAGAACCTTAGAAAACTTACTTAACCTTATTATAACAAGCGCAATTTAATTTAGCCTAATCCAACTAAATATATTTTAGATAAGTTTACAATAATTTAATAATAAACACAATCAAATTTATATTTTTGTTAGGTTCAGAATGATTTTTACGAAATTATTGCATACACAAATTTTCGCTTGCCTTATTCGGCAAGAAGAGCGTTGTTATTTAAGCCAAAATCTCAAGTTATGCTTATTCGGCACGATATTATTTTAACCATGAACGAGTGGTATTGAATCAATAACAACACTGCGACTAGCCGAGGATTCGAACATATCTCGTTTTGGCCCGCCCCATTGTAATCGAAAATCACACATGACGCTCTAACCCAAAGGACCACGCAACCCTACAAGAATCACGCACCCAGCAGAGCTGTGTGTTTTACCGTGATCCGAGGACATACGCTGGTGTGGGTGCCTCTTAGCTAATTTCATTCTACTCACCGTTTGGTGTACTAGCCTCTTGTAGGATTGCGTGGTCCTGTGGGTTTAGAGTTTACGACCTAATTAAATATGAAGCACCAGAGTTATCGGTTATCGACGCTGAGGCGGCAGAGTCAGTCATCAGTTGTCAAAATAGGCAGCAGACTGGTCAGTCTTCAGTAGTAAGCAGACTGGCCAACTCTCAACACAGCAGACTGGCCAACTCTCAACACAGCAGACTGGTCAGTCTTCAGTAGTAAGCTGACTGGTCAACTCTCAACACAGCAGACTGGTCAGTCTTCAGTAGTAAGCAGACTGGCCAACTCTCAACACAGCAAACTGGTCAGTCTTCAGTAGTAAGCAGACTGGCCAACTCTCAACACAGCAGACTGGTCAGTCTTCAGTAATAAGCAGATTGGCCAGCTCTCAACACAGCAGACAGACCAGCTCCCAATACAGCAGACAGACCAGCACTAAACACAGGCAGCGGACTGGCCAGCCCTAAACACAGGCAGCAGACTGGCCAGCCCTAAACACAGGCAGCAGACTAACCAGCCCTGAACACAGGCAGCGGACTGACCAGCTCTAAACACAGGCAGCAGACTGACCAGCCCTAAACACAGGCAGCAGACTGGCCAGCCCTAAACACAGGCAGCAGACTGGCCAGCCCTAAACACAGGCAGCAGACTGGCCAGCCCTAAACACAGGCAACAGTCTGACCAGCCCTAAACACAGGCAGCAAACTGACCAGCCCTAAACACAGGCAGCAGACTTACCAGCCCTAAACACAGGCAGCAGACAGGCCAGCCCTAAACACAGGCAGCAGACTGGCCAGCCCTAAACACAGGCAGCAGACTGGCCAGCCCTAAACACAGGCAGCAGACTGGCCAGCCCTAAACACAGGCAGCAGACTGACCAGCCCTAAACACAGGCAGCAGACTGGCCAGCCCTAAACACAGGCAGCAGACTGGCCAGCCCTAAACACAGGCAGCAGACTGACCAGCCCTAAACACAGGCAGCAGACTGGCCAGCACTGACACATAATTTACCTCCCTGACAGTGACATATGAGGTCCGGAGTTTGAGATATGATGGCGTGTGTGATATGGAAACTAGCAATAGATTATCCTGACGTTATTGAGAGGGTCAAGTGGACGATTATGTGTGTGTTTGTCGAGGCTGGTGTATGATGTTGCATGGGGAACTTTAAAAATATATTGGATGGGTAGATTTAAAAATAGGGTGGATGGATGGATGAATTTAAAAATGGGTTGGATATGCATCTTTGTAAAATATATATTTGATAGTTAACTTTAAAAATAGGGTGGATGGATTGCTTGAGAAATAGGTTGGATGCGCATCTTTGAAAATATATTGGATGGTTAACTTTAAAAATAGGTTGGATGAGTGGTTTCATCAAGATGATTATCTCTATAATTAGGGAATAGATGGGTTTCACAACCTGCCAAGCATAGGCCAGTGGAGCTTCTGTTGTGGTGTGAATGAGTAAGACTTATCTAGCATGGGCCTGTGAGCGTACTGCTGTGTCAGGTGTGAAAAGGATCTACTTACCATGGGTCAGTAGGTCTACTGCTGTTGGGTGTGATAATCACCTTCCTAGCATGGGCCAGAGGGCCTACTGCCAAGTTATGTGCGAGTAGGACCTACCTAGCAGGCATCAGTAGTATACCTCCTGAGGAGGAGGAATACTATTGATACATGCTAAGTACACCTTTTCACCTCGTAAATATGGATACTAGCTATCTATCTTTAGATAGATACCTAGTATCTAGATTAGATACTAGGTACACTTTTACACCTCGTAAAGGTGTACCTAATATCTAATCAGCCAATCACGTGGAAGCAACTCAGTGCCTGAAAGCATGTAGGTATAATAATAAAAACAAATAATTTATTTCTACAAGTACATGTACAAGGTATACAGACCATAGCTGACATCAATGACATACTACTATATAGAAAGCCCCTTGTTATGCTGAGCATTTCCAGCAAATTAGGCCAATTTGGTCCCAGGATGCGACCCACACCAGTCGACTAACACCCATTTACCTATTTTACTGATAGGTAAACAATTGAACCCGCATGGGAGCACTGTTATCAGGAATACTCGCCAGGCACTCGCTACGAGTAACAATGTTTCTATCATAAACATGTCAGCTATCAGACCCCACTACGAAACGTAGCCCCACACCTCTAATTTGCACAGCGGGCGTCAACACCATCCCCCGTGGATACTGTCCCAAGAAATCCGCCTGGACGAACATCGAAATGCCAGCAACAGAGACGACTTATTGTATTGATATTGATAGAATTACCGACAATATGTTAGGTGAAAAGACACAAGTGTAACTAATGTGACATTCAGGACTTTTGTCAAGCAATTACGACTTGACAAAGCTTCTGGAGAGCGAAACGTTGCCACAAAATGTCGCAGTAGTTGCACTTGTGTTCTTTTAACACAGAGAAGACTTAAGGTACGCCTGTGACCTTCAAAGGGACTCGAGGGGCATTTGATGAACTGGGATGAGGCACAGCTCGTCCTCACAGAACAAGACCTGAGAAGCCGACGATGTCTGGAAGCCTCGCTAATCGCCGTCACCGAACCAAAGACCAATATTTGGGTATCTTTATTCTGGCGGAATTAGAGGAGGAGTTTGAGGTAATCAGTACCATAGCCTTGAGTCGACGTGTTCAGTCCACCAATCTTGAGAAAAGTGCAGCATTGTATTCGCCAATTCTCTCGTATCACCTGGAGTAACCAAGGTCCCAGGACCGTAGCCCAAGTCACGGGTAAGCTGGACCAACTAGTGTGACTTTGTATATGAAGATTGAGACACTTATGCAACATATGGGAATCTTTAATGAAGAAACGTTGCATAAGTGTCTCAATCTTCAACTTGTCGGTTTTCAAAACCATTTATCACGACTTTGTAAATGGTGCAAGTCGGACCGAAACGTCGTCTTAAGCTTCTATCCAATGAGGGGTTATTTGTGTATTGTTCCAGTCACGGTATTGTGCCTTTTTGTTATTTATGGACCCATTAGTGGCAGTAGGTCCTTAAAAACAGTTACCTAAAGAGTGGAAGACCTCCCATGTACCTATTTACCATTGTGTTGCGGTCATGGCAGCAATAACGGTACATAATGATGAATAAGAAACATTAATATACCCAGGTGTTGCACCTGTCATGCTCAACATAGTGTTGCAGTGTCAGCCAAGTATCATATTGTAAATGGTATGAAATATTAACATGTCAGAATTGTATAATACGGTGGTGATCAAGCTCCAAGGGCTTAAACGTTTTTTCTTATAAATATATCCGAGTTTTTGATAAAAATTAGACATGTGTGCAACATGTGTTTGTGAAGAGCACCGTAGTCGTAGACTCCTCACGACTATGGTGCGTAAAGACTCCTCACGACTATGGTGCGTAAAGACTCCTCACAACTACGGTGCTCATCACACCAACTCCAAGGCTGAGGGACTGACTACCTCATTTTTGTATATAGTTCAACTGTATTCCAATTATGTCCTTGAATTTGGATTGATAAAGACACTGGATGGCGAAACGTCTACAGTAAAGATACCCAGATGTTGCACATGTCTGATTTTCATCTTGTTAGGCAAAAGGACACAAGTGCAAGTAATGTAACATTTAACTGTAGCAACGTTTCGCTCTCCAGGAGATTTGTCAAGCCGTTATGGTTTGTAACGGCTTGACCAACATTAATACAATTTTCATCTTGTCCGTGACAATTACCCACAGCTGTGTATGACCTTTGTGGGTTTAGCACTTAGTTATAATAATAGTAATGTAGGTTCCCTATGTGTTCCATACGTGTCTTAATTCTCAACCCAGTTTTTCTTTAATTTGTAAGTCCTATTCATCTCTATCCCTTATATCTCGTGGATTCAAATTAGACAAGTTTAGATTTAGAAAGGATATAGGAAAGCATTGGTTTAGAAATAGAGTAGTCGATGAGTGGAACAGTTTGCATAGTAGTTGAAGCTAAAACCTTGGGTAGCTTCAAATTTAAGTTAGATGAATACAAGAGTGAGACGGGTTGGATTTAAGTGGGACTTGCACACGAGTTAATAGGGTTATGAAAGTTTATTCTTTGGGATCTATTGAAAATGGGTTGGGCAAATATGTTTTTGCTAGTGGGTTTGGAAAGACCTGCCTAGTATGGGCCTGTAGGCCTAGTGCAGTGTTTCTCCTTATACTCTTGTGTGTATTTGTCTAGCCCATTTTTGAAGCTAGCTAAGGTTTAGCTTCAGTGTTAGTAGCAGTGAGGTGAGTCACGATCATCAGCAGCTCCGTGAGTCACCACCATCAGCTGAAGTTAGGTGAGTCGTGAGATATCAGGAGTGGGTGAGTGATAAGCTGAATCCAATTTAGCAGCCATCAGTCTGACGCTGATGGATTACTTGTACGGGTCGACAACTCTACATTATGTGATAGCTGAGTTTCATTTGGGCTCAGACGGTTCGAGTGATATATTTCAATATATGAGTATAGAGGTATGTCAGTGGCATGTTATATCACTATATAAACTAAACCATAGCGGAGTTTCGTTATGGGCTCAGATGGTTTCAGTGATATATTTCAATATATGACTATAGATGATTTTCATGAAGGGTATAAATACCGACAAGATGGAAGTTAGACACATATAGAGCTATGTCTGTTAATGTTTCATGGCATGTAATAATAATAATAATAATAATAATAAATGTTTATACAGGTACATGTGCAACGTATACAGACCATAGCTGACATCACAATATAGACTAAATCATACACTATACTAGAACAACATATTCAACTGAAGGAAAGTAAAAGTAATATATTTTGGCTTACCTATGGAGATTCATCAGTCGATATTTGGGTCTCCAGCAACACCATAAATATTTGTATTTTTTTTGTATACTATTAAATGTCAGCTGTTCGTGAATGGGTACCTTCATATTATTGATGGCATACCTTGTCGACAAGCTGCTGAATAAAACATACGTACAACATTTGAGCTTCTTTATCGCTAAAACGCTTCTCCTGCTCGGAAGGCTTCTTTAGTCGAATACAGAATGTAATTTTCAGGTGATTAATCTCCCAGGTTTAAAAGGAGGGGGTCGTTCCCTTAAGCTGAGAGGCTGACCACTTCCTTTTAAGGCTAAGGGACTGATTACCTTATTAGTGTGTGTGTGTGTATTCATCTAGTTGTGGTCGCAGGGGTCGAGTCATAGCTCCTGGCCCCGCCTCTTCACTGGTCGCTACTAGGTCACTCTTCCTGCTCCATGAGCTTTGTCATACCTCTTCTTAAAGCTATGTATGGATCCTGCCTCCACTACATTTCCCAGACTATTCCACTTCCTGACAAATCTGTGACTGAAGAAATACTTCCTAACATCCCTGTGATTCATCTGAGTGTTCAACTTCCAATTGTGACCCCTTGTTGCTGTGTCCCATCTCTGGAACATTCTGTCTCTGTCCACTTTGTCAATTCCTCTCGGTATTTTATATGTCGTTATATCCCCCCTATCTCTCCTGTCCTCCAGTGTCGTCAGGTCGATTTCCTTTAACCTCTCCTCGTAGGACATGCCCCTTAGCTACGGGACTAGTCTTGTTGCAAACCTTTGCACTTTCTCTAATTTCCTTATATGCTTGGCTAGGTGTGGGTTCCAAAGTGGTGCTGCAATCTCCAATGTAGGTCTGACATGCACGGTGTACATTGTCCTGAACGATTCCTTATTGAGATGTGAGAATGCTCTGCTTAGGTTTTCTAGGCGCCCATATGCTGCAGCAGTTATTTGGTTGATGTGCGCCTCAGGAGATGTGCTCGGTGTTATACTCACCCCAAGATCCTTTTCCTTGAGTGAGGTTTGTAGTCTCTGGCCCCCTAGACTGTACTCCATCTGCAGTCTTCTTTGCCCTTCCCCAATCTTCATGACTTTGCACTTGGTGGGGTTGAACTATAGGAGCCAGTTTCCAGACCACGCCTGCGGCATGTCCAGATCCCTTTGTAGTCCAGCCTAGTCCTCGTCCGATCGAATTCTCCTCACCAACTTCACATCATCTGCAAACAGGGACACTGAGTCTATTCCTTCCATACACCAGAAACAGCACCGATCCTAGGACTCCTGTGGAACCCCGCTCGTCACAGGCGCCCACTATGACACCTTGTCACGTACCCTCACTCGCTTATGTCTTCCCGACAGGTTTTCCTGATCCATTGCAGTGCCTTCCCTGTTATTCATGCCTGGTTTTCCAGGTTGTGCACCAATCTCGTGTGAGGAACTGTGTCAAAAGCCTTCTTACAGTCCAAGAAAACGCAATCTACCCATCCTTTTCTTGTCTTACTTCTGTCACCCTGTTATAGAACTCCAGTAGGTTTGTGAGACAGGATTTCCGGTCCCTGAAACCGTGCTGGTTGTCGTTAATAAGCTCAATCCTTTCTAGGTGATCCACCACTCTTCTGATAATCGTCTCCATGATTTTGCATACTGTACATGTTAGTGACACTGGTCTGTAGTTTAGAGTTTCGTGTGTTTTCTTTTTAAATGGGACTTCATTTGCTGTCTTTATATCTCAAGTAGTCGCCCTGTTAAGATAGATATGTTGAAGATTGTTGTTAGGGGTACACATAGCGCCTCTGCTCCCTCTCTCAGGACCCAAGGTGAGATGTTATCCTGCCCCATCGTCTTTGAGGTATCTAGCTCGCTTAGCAGCCTCTTCATTTCTTCCTCGGTTGTAGTTATTGTGTCCAACACTTGATGGTGTACCCCACCTCTCCGTCTTTCCGGAATCCCTTCTGTGAACACTTCGTTGAATCTCATGTTGAGTTCCTCACATACTTCTCGGTCGTTTCTTGTGATCTATCCTCCTTCCTTCCTCAGCCTGATTACCTGGTCCTTGACTGTTGTTTTCCTCCTGATGTGGCTGTACAACAGCTACGGGTTAGATTTGGCTTCTGCTGCTGTCATTTTCGTATTGTCATTGGGCCTCCCTTCTTACCTGTGAATATTCGTTTCTGGCTCTACGACTGCTCTACTTATTCTCCTGGGTCCTTTGCCTTCTATACTTCTTCCATTCCCTAGCACACTTGGTTTTTGGGCTCTCTACACCTTTAAGTGAACCAAGGGCTCATCCTGGTTTTCTCGTTATTTCTGTTTCCCCTGGGTACAAACCTCTCCTTCGCTTCCTTGCATATTGTTGTCACATATTCCATCATCTCATTTACTGACTTCCCTGCCAGTGCTCTGTCCCACTAAACCTCGTGCAGGAAATTCTTCATGGCTCTGTAGTCCCCTCTTTTGTAGTGTGGCTTCTTTCGTCCTGCCATTTCTGCTTCCCTCTCCACTTGTAACTCTACTATATATTTGAAGCTCAGAACCACGCGATCACTGGCCCCTAGGGGTCATTCATATGTGATGTCCTCAATATCTGCAATACTCAAGTTAAATACTAGGTCCAGTCTTGCTGGTTCATCCTCTCCTCTCTCTCTCACTCTGGTAGTGTCCCTTACGTGTTGGTACATGAGGTTTTCCAGTACCACCTCCATCATCTTAGCCCTCAACGTTTCTTGGCCCCCATATGGCTCCAAGTTCTCCCAGTCGATTTCTTTGTGGTTGAAGTCACCCACAATCATTAGCTTTGCCCTGCTCGCAGGAGCCCTTCTGGCCACTTCAGCCAGTGTGTCAACCATCGCTATGTTATTCTCATCATACTCTTGCCTTGGCCTCCTGCTGTACTATGGTGGTTTATACATCACTGCAATTACCACCTTGGGACCTCCAGACTAAAGTGTTCCTATTATGTAGTCTCTAGTTTCTCCTCTGCCTCCTCTCTCCAGCTCCTCAAAATTACATTGGTTTTTGATGAGCAGTACCTCTCCTCCGCCCCCTGTGTTCTCTCTCTCTTTCCTCAGGATCTGATATCCCCTTGGACAGATGGCATCTGTTATCATTCCTGTGAGCTTGGTTTCGGTGAGAGCTATGATATCCGGTGATGCTTCTCCGATTCTTTCGTGCCACTCCTCCCACTTATTCGTTATTCCATCAGCGTTGGTGTACCATACCTTCAGTTTCCTCTCCAACACTGTGTTCTGGTGGGTTTGTGGTGGTGGGTGGCCTGGTAATGTGCTGTGGGATTCTACAGCATATTGTGGGGTGGAGGCTGTAAGTGTGGATTGTGGTTTGTGTTGGGATAGCGTGTTTGACTGTGGGGTTCTGATGGTGGTTGTGTGTGTGCTTGCGCTTGTTGCTCTGCCCTGCTCTGGTTGTCCTCTGCTGACTGTCTTGTCTGCCGTGTACTCACCTATTTGTACTCGCCTATTTGTGGTTGCAGGGGTCGAGTCATAGCTACTGGCTATGTGTGTGTGTGCGTGTGTGTGTGTGTGTGTGTGTGTGTGTGTGTGTGTGTGTGTGTGTGTATCTTTAAAGGCGGCCTAAATGGAAAATAGGTTACAGGGAGAAGTATTTTAGGCAATTTTTTTTTTTAAGAATAAGAAACTGTTCTGGCAAGAAATAATTAAGGTGAGAAAGCCCAGGGAGAAAATAAATTTATCTTAGCGAGAAAGCTGTGAGATGCTGGGGAAGAAGGCAGAGAAGTTGCGAGAGAAATGAAGAGATGTTGGACCCCAAAGGCGTAATACTAAGAATAGTGAGGGAAGAGCTACACTTTGCAGAAGAAGAAAGCTTTGAGATAACGTTTCGCCCTATACACAGCCTTAAAATGACTTTTGTTGTGTATTCCTCTACTCAGAGCAAAACGCAGAAGCAGCTTAAGTTGTAATAACGTTTGGCCCTATACAAAGCTTTAACAAATCATGACAACGCTTTGCTGTGTATTGCTCTACACAGGACAAAACGTCGCAATAAAAACTATGTCTGCAGTTTGTCTTCACTTCAGAGATGCAAATTTTTCACTTTTCATAATGTATTTGATGAAATGGCTCCACAAGGTTTATGATTGATATAATGAACAATAAAACACATTAGAATTAGCGAAGAGCAATGAGCATGAGGTGAATAAAGCAGGAAGAAGATATAAAATGGAAAAAAGGAGCAAGGATGCACGGAAAAAGCCTAAAACTGAACGTAGGTGCGGGTTACGGTGTTGCGGTGTTTAGTATATAAGATATTTTATTTGTCAGGAGAAATTAGAAAATTTTTGCTGGCTTATATGTCCACCACAAAATAATATTACCCATTATAAGATGTGATGGTTGGTTTTACAAATATATTTGAAAAGGTATCACCACAGATTGGTGTCAGTGGAGTCAGATATACGCAGAAAGCATTTGTGATTCTTGTGCGTATAAGACACTACAGAAAATAAGAATTGTAGGAGAAGACTATTGAGAATAACAGGGAACTTGCCTAGCAGAACTGTGCTAGATGATGTGATGGGAAAGTTGGAATGTATAATTCCACAACTGACTGCATTTCAAAATAGATGTGAACAGTTTTTAAATTAACAGGACAAGTTTGAAACATTAATGGATTTCGAGGGGAAAAATTATATGTGAGGATTAATGAGAAGCATTATAACAAGAGACTAAATATTCTGAAAACGTGGAAAGTTGCGGAAATCACTAATGTTATTGAAGAGTTATGACAGATCTGACTTGAAAAAACTAAACTCTAAGAGAAAAATTGTCGAATAAACATTAACTCTGCAAATTATTTCTTAAACATTATGTGGCAGATTGAAAGTTAATGGTGATAATAAAAAATAGAGATGTAAATATAATCTGATGGCAAGAAAAATGATCGTGAAATTGCAAGGTATTTTTTGTTTAAATGGTTTGATTAAGCATAAATATTGGAGCAATGTAACTTGATAAGCAATGTTGTATTGCACTCAAAAAATGCAAATTTAATTAATTCGGATTAGAAAATTAACACTTGAAGTTAGTTGTAATACACACACACACACACACACACACACACACACACACACACATACGCACTCATAGGCGAAACCTTTCACATATCAAGACCTGTTAAACATGTGTATAACTGCCTCATCCACCAGGACATGTGAATCATAACTGATAAAGCCGTGGTGGGCCTAACGTCTTCCCAATAAGATGCCATAAACCTCATATTGTCTTGTTCACATGTAAGTATATACATTTTATTGTGGCAACGTTTCGCTCTCCAGAAGTTCTCCAGGCTTAACAAAGCTGGGGAACTTTGTCAAGCATCTTAGAAAATATACCTAACATTCTGTCGGTAATTCTACTACTATTAAGTAAATCTTGTCAGTGATATAGATGCCAGGGTTTGACTGTGTGGTGAAGTGCCATTTATCTTTCATTTTGTAAGTAATTCTACTACTATGTAAATCTTGTCAGTGATAGGGATCACAGTGTTACAGTGATTGGTGAAGTATGACCTTCAGTGAGTGTTGCCAGGCGAGGGGGCGCTGGTGCATCAAGTTCCTGCCCTAAGCCATCACTGTTTTTCTACTCCAGCAGATCAGCCACTGTCAAGCTTCTCTTTCATCACCCTCCCGCCACTATCATCCTTCTTCTGCCTCATCGTTAATCTCCCTTTCCTCACTTCCCTCTCTTTTTTTCCTCCACGCTCTTCTCTCCCTCGCTCGCTCTTTCATCCCACATTTTCATCAACGGGAATTTTATTCTCTTCTGTTACACAGGCTTATACTATCCTTTGTGAAGGGTACAATATGCGTCACGTTCTGGCACCATTGCCAGAGATATTTATCACACTCTTTTGTTTTCCCAACTCGTCTTCCTCGTTCTTTTATTTTCATGTTCCTCTTCTTCCTCCTCCTCCTCCTCCTCTTTCTCATTCTTCTTCTCCATCAGCTTGGTTCTATTCATGTGTTTTCCTAGGATCTTAAACATGGTTAGATTGTGTGTGTTTCTTAAGAGCAACTTGAATTCTTGTGTTGCTTTTGTTTTCAATATCCTCATCTTTCTGCATTTATATCTATAAATGGGTTAAGGCCTTAGGCTCATCGTTCCCGCTTTTCGCTCTCAAACCGGGTCTCATAAAAAAGGCAATATAATAATAATAATAATAATAATAACCACGCAGGAAAATAAAGCTTAGTGGTTATTGAATGTGAGAATAGATTTTAAGACTCGACATATTGTTCATGAAATAAGAATCACGTAAGAATGCAAAAGATTTACCAAAAAAAAAAGTCACAGTACCGTGACTGGCACAGTTCACAACTTGGCCGAATTTGCTGTGATGGAAATTTAAACGTATTTTCATTGAAATTAAATGACAGGTTCGAGCATTACTGTGTACTGTGCTTGCATATGATGTGACTGTAACCTCACATGAAAACTGTGATCTCACTGTGTGACCTCTCATAAAAACTGTGATCTCACTGTGTGACCTCTCATGAAAACTGTGATCTCACTGTGTGACCTCACATGCAAACTGTGATGTCACTGCTGGCCAAGCTTGTACCGCTGAGTATGTGTTTACATCTTGAGTCGCAAAAAAAGTGTTTTTTTGAAGCATGTTTTGTATTCTACTACTCTACTACTACTACTACTACTCTGCTCTACTGCGCAGCTGCTACTCTTACACTACTACTCTACACTACTACTACTACTGTGTGCTGCGCACATACTTACTCTACTACTCTCTGTCTGCTGCTGCTGCTAACTACTACACTCTGCTACTCTCTCACTCTACTACTGCTCTATGCTGTGCGCGCTACTACTACTTACACTACTACTACTACTAGTAATAATAATAATATAATAATTTTAGTTTATGATGAGAATTCCTTAGTCGTGTTACTGGATGTGACAATATTTCTCTGTTTTTATACATGCAAAAAAGTTACATAATTCCCGATACCACAGTTCGAGCACCACGTCCATCTTTGTATTTATTCTTCAATAGTTATTCATTACGACTTAAACTGAGTTCATATACTGTGGCTTTGAGGGGAGTGATGTGTGATCTAGGGAATACTATATAATGGTTAATTCTCAGGATGAATGGCCTCTTACCAGCCTCAAGAAACCTTCCTAGAGAGAGGAAAGAGATTTCTTAGACATTTCTTTGAATACTGCACAAATAACCCGCGCATAGAAAGAAACTTATAAAGACGTTTCGGTCCGACTTGGATTATTAAGAAGTCCCACTCAATATATATGAGACGGGGGACATGGACGGGAGAATGAAGAAGGTAGTACAATACAGGTAGACGTAGAGGTAGTTGTAGTAGTTTTAGAAGTAGTGCAAAAGTGACATTTCGGTCCAACCTGGTCAATTTACAAGTCACAATGTGACTTGTCAATTGGTCCAAATCGCCCCGAAGCGTCGTCATAAATTTCATGTGTTGTAAGTCCCTATTAAACATGATTATCTTCATTACTGTTTTAAAAAAAGTATTGATTTTATCCACCTCCCGCTGGCCTATGGGAGAGAGAATCCACAAAAGTTTCATTTTATCCCATAGTCTTTCGTGCTTATCAGTTTCTGACCTCATCCACAAACTTGTTATATTCAGAGAGATAATCCGTCTGTAATATATATGTATACCTAGTAATGTTAATTCTACATAAGTAATCAAACCACGGTACGGGCGAGGATTAAACTCGCGGCAAGTTAGTCGAAAAACTTCAGGCCCATGCGTAAGCCGCGAGCGAGTTCTGTCCCACCCGAGGTTTTTTGGTAATCGTACCATTACGATGACGTGAGTAATGACAAGTAATATTTGTATATATATATGTTAACGCCCCCTGTGTGGTAAAACACTGTTATAGGTTTTCCCTTTAAACATATGATGAGTTTTAAAAAAAAAAAACATTGTGTTTGCCAGTCAGCAAGAGGGCCACTACCACTCAGGTCACTTGACTTCAAACTCTCTATAAGGACATAGTGTAAATACGGAGAAATGTATTTCTCTTGTTTTATATGCAGTAAAAGTAATAGTGTATAGACACTTGGAGGGGATAGCATTCTCTCTCTCTCTCTCTCTCTCTCTCTCTCTCTCTCTAATATATATATATATATATATATATATATATATATATATATATATATATATATATATATATATATATATGTATTATATATAATCTGGTGGTGTACAGGTAACTTGCAGTCTTTAAAATTACTCTCATGCAGTCGACAGGTTTTAAACCTTATACATAAACAGTAAACAGTACTAACAAGTTTATATGTCACATGTACAACACTTGGGTAAGTTAGATCAAGACTAGGGGACTGAACTCCCACAATCTAAGATGAGGGACTGAGCATCTTATCATTACCTCAGTCCACTTTCACTGTCTCTAATTTAAAAGTCGCCTCCGTATTCGATTGATGAGGCGAAACGTTTCTGCAGTACAGATACGTACTGCGTATCTGTACTGCGTATCTGTACTGCGTATCTGTACT
This sequence comes from Cherax destructor, assembly GCA_009830355.1. Classification (NCBI taxonomy): domain Eukaryota; kingdom Metazoa; phylum Arthropoda; class Malacostraca; order Decapoda; family Parastacidae; genus Cherax; species Cherax destructor. Next base: position 175,443 of record WNWK01000593.1, read on the forward strand.
GCGTATCTGTACTGCGTATCTGTACTGCGTATCTGTACGTATCTTCTCAGTGTTTTCTTAATTGCAGATGAGTAAACTATTTGTTTTCTCAAGCACGTCGTAAGTAAACAGGGAACACATTATTAGGCTTGGTAGTGCCAAGCATATTCATCAATTATACTGGATTAAATGACGTTTTGCTCACGAGTGTGAAACAGAAACGTTGCAGAATAGCTTTTACTGGGTCAACCTTTCGCTTCGAGTAGAGCTTTAAATTACTTAATCGAGTCTTAATCGAAATAAATTAAAGGTACTTTGCAGAGTGCAGTTTAATCAGTACTTTATGGACTGTAAAATTTGGAGTGTATGATCCTGTTGCTTCTCCACTTAGTGGAATCCAAACCCTCTTATATTCCTCTCAGAAAAGTGTTCACATTCTGTGATTAAATATTCTCCCGATTATTTTAACCAAATGAGACAAGACGAAGGTTCCAAAAGCAATTTTGTTAAATTCATGAAATTTTAGATTATAAATCCACGAATTAATATTACAAATAGCTTGAAAGAAGATGCTAAAGTATGTGGCAAAGGACTTAGAAATGTTTGGTCGTATTTGTCAACTCATGAACGACCTCCAGTTTTGAGATATAATCTTGTTTTTCCCTTAAACTCTTTCTGCAAGGTTCTGCATGGATAGAAGGAATAAAAAGGTACAATACTGTAACTGGAACAGTACATAAATAACCCGCACATAGGACTTTGTAACTGGTCCAAGTATGATCGAAACGTCGTAAGCTCCTCTCTCCTTTGTGCGGGATATTTGTGTATATCTGTATGGATACGTTATTAAGGACTGCGTTTCTCTAGGATGAATTACATCGCAGGAGACAGTACACGACGTTGATATGTAATTTGAGGTAATCAGTCCCTTGGCCTTGGTTTAAGACGAAGTACCCGAGGTTTTAAGATAGTTTGAGGAATCAGTCCCTTAGCCTTCGTGCAAAATAATCAGTCCCTTAGCATGTGGTAAACGCTTTTGGATCGGCAGGTTATGTAGTATAATCGACGAGAAGGGTAAATAAAATACCTTTAATCAAGACTAGAAAATAAAAATATTCAGTCTTTTAGCTTATGGCTTGGGAGGTTATGTAGTATAGTCTTAGAAAGGGAAAGATACCAACAATTCCTTGACTCGAGAATGGAAAATTAAAATGAATGAGAACATCAAGGAAGCGTATCCCTGAGTGTGAAGGAGCCAGGAAGGAACTCCATCCGTGGTCTTCCTTACTATTATGTCCTGAGAATTGCTATGCATTAAATTTATGCCAGCTATAAACCCAAACTTACTACACCGTTATTTATACTTCCATGCGTACTTTAGTGGCGTCATTCGTCTTGTCTGTAGCGTAATTACGTCACATAAGCCGCTCCGGTATGAAATACTGAAAAAAATCTAATGAAAAGAGAATTTTGAATAAAGAGTGGAGTGAAAAACATTAGTAAGGAGTATTTCTTCTGTCCAGTTTTATTAGTTTTTACGAATTAATAAACGTAATGCACGCGCGCGAGCTCGCGCGCACATTCAGTGGCCACTTTATTAGGTACATCCTTCTTTGTATGGATTCAACAAGGTGCCGGAAACATTCCTTACATATCCTGGTCCACGTTAACATGATGGCTGCAGATATGTCAGCTGCACATTCATGGTACGACTCTCCGCACATTCATGGTACGACTCTCCGCACATTCATGGTACGACTCTCCGCACATTCATGGTACGACTCTCCGCACATTCATGGTACGACTCTCCCCGTTCTTCCAGTTCCCTGACAAGGAATAAACCACAAGAATAGAGGCGAATTTAAACCCCGAGGGTTTTTGTGTACCACTATATTCCCACCACCAATATTTACAATATGTATTCAGAGTTCAATAGAGAAGAAAGAGAGGTACATACCATACAAAATTGGAATAATAATGAGATCAAAGTTCACTCACTGCTGGTGCCTTAAAACTTTTGCAAGAGAGACCAGTAAATGTACTCAGCCTGCTAGTGAGAGACTGACTCTAGCCAGGGGTGTAAGTGTAACATCGTTTCTGTTGGAGTCAGCCTCTCACCCAGTTCATTGATATATCACCCGAAAGCCAGTCAGCGCTGCTGGGGATCCCCAGGACTGCAACACCAACATCCAGCCTGGCTGGTATAGAGGGTATGCAAGAAGTGGTTGTGTGATGAACGCTGAATAATTTGTAATGTATGCCATTCGCCACAATGGGTAAAGATCTTTTTCTCCTAAAATTCCTCAGTGCGCTCTTCCAGTCCTAAAGTGCTATCTATTCTCCCATGCATATGTCGAATAAACACAACAACTACTTCAAAACTATGTCCTACACGCTATTATTAAACACCTCTATCTCTTGATTTCAATTGTCATTCATTTCACTCACTGCCTCAGCACTTTTTCCATATTCGCATCTGGCTCCTCCTTATTCCTATGTGGTAATTTCTAGTAATAAAGCGATGTTTATTTTGTTGATACTTACCTCCTCCCCTTCATCTATCTTCTCTCCTGTTGTAAAAAGCCAAGTTCAATTATTAATCTCGCTCCAAAACTTTTCTTAATCTCAGCAAAATTTGTTTATAGAATCTTAACCATCTTAAATTATCTCCCCTTTTGCATTTCCTTACTATAATTTTACCCTTTCTTTTTTTTTCTTTCCTTATTTCCCTCCATCCTAATTATTCCCATATATTTTCAGCACTTTTTTACATTTTTAATTTATGGGGAGATTATATATTGTCACTAGACACCACCGCTGCTTTCATCTTTGTCTCAGTCTATCCCAGCTGTCTGCATTGTCTTTCATCCTACAAGCTGTCTCCACTCTCTTCACAGTCATCCTACCAGCTGTCTGCACTCTCTTCACAGTCTTTCATCCTACCAGCTGTCTGAACTTTTATCCTACCAGGTACCACACACACTTTCTTTCTACTCTTCTTTTGTCTCTTCCCTGTTACTAAAAGATCCTGTTACTAAAAGATCCTTCCTGTTACTAGAAGATCCTTCCTGTTACTAGAAGATCCTTCCTGTTACTAGAAGATCCTTCCTGTTACTAGAAGATCCTTCCTGTTACTAGAAGATCCTTCCTGTTACTAAAATATCCTATTTCTACCCTCTTAGTATATGAATTTATCACCTACCTTATATAGACATTTAAAACTTATCTCAATATTCTTTCTAAATTCCAATAGTTCCTCTTAACTCACAAAATCGTAAAAACACGATTGCAAATAAACCAGGGTAAGGGTGGGGTTAGAACTCATGGCGAGCAAGTCATAAAAATCCAGGCCAGTGCGTTAACCACTGGGCCAGCTGGCTACAATAAGATTCATCCAACTAGGTATATTTATACACCATAGGAAGGTTAGCAGGGGAGACTCGTATGTAGAAACTTGTGGTCACAGTGGAGGCCCATGCTAACCTCCCTGTGGTGTATAAATATACCTAGTTGAACAATTCTTATTGTAGCCAGCTGCACTAGTCATTAACGCAATGACCTGGAGTTTAAAGACTCATTCGCCATGGGTTCTAACCCCACCCGTACCGTGGTTTAATAGCTCCTCGTCCCTGTTTTCAGATTCCACTGGTTCTGCAGACTGGTAAAACTGTTACACATAAAATACGGATGGTGTATATATAGAGCGATGACATTAAGATAATATAGAGCGATGTTATTAAGATAATAGTCAAAGAGCGGTAGAGGGGCAGTTGAATTTGGTCATGGTGAACTAGGTAGGTAGGAATAAAGTTGGTCTGGAAACAGGAAAAAATTTCCTGACGCGGGTCTTAGTCATATGACCCGCTGCTGGAGATTTTAGTCATCTGACTGAGTCTTTCCGCTGGCGTACCGGTCCACCCCTTTAAAAATTATGGAGTATAACAATTTCTCATGCTGAAGTAGCGGAGCGAGATATGAAGGAGGATATATGAATGCGGAATAGATAGAAGAAGGGTTAGAAATGTCTGAGAAAGTGATCTACCTGGAGGGTGTTAAGGGGGTCAACTCTCCCGAGGCCCGGTCCATTCCCAGGCAGCGCTGTGGATCATGGCTTGATCAACCAGGCTTTTCCTGCATACCGCACGCAGTCCAACGTACGAACCACAGTACGGCTGGTCAGGTACTAATTTAACGTATAGGCCCAGCTCCCTCTTGAAGACAGCAAGAGGTCCATTGGTAATCCCCCATATGTAATCTGGGAGGCAGGTGAACAGTCTTGGGTCCCTGACACTTAGGGTGTTACCTATTGATTGGTAGGTGTAATGAAAGGGTTCAGTAGTAGGGGCCTCAGTATCCAAGACACTGAGAGTTTTTGCTATTTTTGCGATTTTTTTAGCTTGATCGCGAGATTCTATAGACGTTTCAGCCCAAGACTATCATGTTCAGAGAATTCCAGACAGTAGGAGATTATCACATAGTGGAGAGGACCAAGCAAGTTGTCAGGAAATGGAGAAACAAATTTATTCAAAAATGCGTATTTGATTTTGTCTAACAAAACTATTGCATATAAACTCTGCTTTTATGTAATCGCTAGGGTGTCTCTCTCGTATGGACGGAGGATCGAGCCTCAACTAAGCCTAAGCACTATGTAACAACAGTAATCCATAACAGTACTGACCCAACCTGTTATGTAAACAAAGCAATAAGAGGAAAAAACTACTATGCAGGAATAGCATCCAGTCAACCCTCTTCTAGGGAACTGCATTCGCATAGTTATTGTGCATTCATTTACACGGTTACCGTGCATTTATTTACACGGTTATGGTGCATTCATTTACACGGTTATAGTGCATTCATTTACACGTTTATGGTGCATTCATTTATACAGTTATGGTGTATTGATTTACACGGTTATGGTGCATTAATTTACACGGTTATCGTGCATTGATTTACACGGTTATGGTGCATTGATTTACACGATTATGGTGCATTCATTTACACGGTTCTCGTGCATTTATTTCCAGGAAATTGTTCTAAAACTGGGAGAAGTAAAAACAAATTCCCTCGCACGAATTTACCTTGTAATTATATATCTATTGTATATAAAATGGAATTTTTTTCTTTCGAAGGTAGATATGAAAATTTGTTTCCATTGCTTCAATTTCTTTAGTGAAAAGCTTTATTAAATTCACGACTTGATAAAGAAATTGACCCAATAAAACCCTGTGGACAACGTGTCTTTGTTATTGTCGACAGTACATCATTAGGAAAGATTTTTCAGATGTCTTTTTTAATTGACTGATGGAACTCTCCTTATAAACAGATATTTCGTCAACTTGGGATGACGAATCAAGGACTTCGGTTACCAATTTAAGCTTAATTAAACCACGTATTCTATTAAGTCATTGGGAATATCCAGGTATTAGATGTTTTCCTTATATTAAGTATAACTAACATAAACATGTTTGTAATTACAGCAATTATTTTACTGTCCTTTTTGTCTGTTTTTCTGTCTTTGTCGGGGTTTTCTTGAGTCTCTTTCATTCTACCTGCCACTTCCTCCTCCTGCACATATCTTTAGGAACATCTTGGTCTCTCAAAGCTGCAAACAAACAGGTGAATCTCCTGTGGTAAAAACAACTGTATAAAGAGTCTGGTGTAATTCTGTGTGTCTGGCAGCAGCACCGTGGATGGTGCTGGTACCATCCAGTGTTTTTGTGGAGCAGTAGCACTGTGTGTGTGTGTGTGTGTGTGGTGTGTGTGTGTGGGTGTGTGTGTGTGTGTGTGTGTGTGTGTGTGTGTGTGTGTGTGTGGTGCAGCACTACCTGGATGCTGACGGTATCATCTGCATCTCATGGGAAATTTTAATATTCTACAGAAAACTTCTTCCATCATCAGAGTCAATTCCAGCGTCTAGCTCTCGTCCCACCTGCAGCCACTGAGTCGGATAAAATCGCAATAAACTACTGCAATATATACGAAAAGATAGCGCATTTGAATTGGGGTCAAGAATATTGCAATACCACCGCTCTAGCGACCTGGCCGCGATAACTTCAAAAATAAATTGTCAAACTATCTGATGCGTCACTTGGCATATAAGTCTACGGGCAGAGCCTGCCATGTTTCACTACCAAATCTTTGAAGAGCGTGACATACGAGACCCAAATATCTTTGATATATGTAGCAGCAGTTGGTACAATTGCACAAGATTGCAAACTTAAGCCTAAGCGAAAGCCATTGATGCTTGGGTAGTGTAAGGAATGTTCATAACAGCTTGATATTGCTTGGTTGCACTGAGCCTCACAGCGCCGACATTACTCCACCAGGAGGAATGTCTCCCAGCGTTAATTATTTACATTCCTGTTATTGAATATCAAGCCTGATATGAGATCCATTCCGCTTAAAAAGCTTCAAATATATGCCCGAGAAAATATTAATACATTAGTCACATAATCCACTGAAATTGGCATCGATGTCTTAATACATAGGTTTTGAAACAAAAATTCTTAGGCCTCACATCGCCTACACCAAACTTGGAATAATTTATTAGTTGCAGATGACAAGTATGGTAGACAGATACTTGTTGATGTAGACACACAAGCAGCATATGCAAACTGTGTTTAGGGCAACTTTTAGTCTGCGGAGTTAGCTTTTTCAAGACTGGTAGATTATACCTGGCGGTAGTACAGCAACAGTGTTAAGTAAATAATAATGAAGACTTAAGTCGGACTAGTAGTCTACCTAGCAGAATTCTTGAGGTACTTTATCGTAGAGTAGCAGCGTGGCGAATAGTAGTAGTAGTAGTAGTAATTGTAATAGTAGTGGTAGTAGTAGTGATATTAGCGTGTTGAGTTGTGTTTAATGATTATAATGTTTTTACTGTAACGTTGTGGCACGTTTCGAACTACTGACTCGTTATCAAAAAGCTCGCGCTTAGGTGAGGAATCTCAAGACGTTTCGGTCCAATTTGGACCATTAACTAGTGACACAGAAGCGCGAAGAGAAGGGAACCAGAATATATGCGAAAGGGAACAGGGACAGAAGTAATGTAACGAGAGAAGGGAGTAGTATTTTAGTGGTATTAGTAGTAGTGGTGAAAGTAGTAGTAGTAGTAGTAGAGTAATAGTGGGGGTAGTCTAAGAACAAGAGAAAAAATAAGCTCTGCAGGAGAGCTACTGGCCTACGAGGGTAGGACTAAATCCCAGCTGGACAAAACCCTGTATGAGAGAACCACCCCAGACAGAAGGCAGGAAAGGAAAGACCTACTGAGAACAGGAGATAAAAATCAGTTTAAGTGACGAGTGTCCTGAAGTATGGAAGATTTGACTATGTAATGAGAGAGGAAGGCATCGACAGAGATAAAGCCAGGACTGTCCCCACCCACCTCTCTTCCCTTGGCGCTTGTGTGTGACTACTTAATGGCACAAATCGGACCGAAATGTCGTAACTTTGTCTCCTACGCGCTGATTTTTGTAACACAGATCAGAAAGATGCAAAGCCACATCCCTCACAAGCGGGTTGTTCCATGAACAAGGAAGACTTCATTGTCGTATAATGAACATCGTGTTCACTTAAAACATTATGGAGAACAGCTTCCTACACGCAAGCAGCACAAGAGGTGCAAATTATTCCAGGGAAAAACACAGTCAGAGATCTCCAAGCGCTGACTCCCTCCACTAATGGTTCTATTCACACAATTTGCATACATTCTCACAACAATATGTGAATGTTTTAGCTTAGGACGGACAGTGTTGAAAAATTAAGTGCTTGTGTTTCACAACGCGCGTGTGTTGTGGAAGCAACTCCTTGTCTGAAGTCCTGCTGATGCGCCGTTTATATTTTTTTAGCAGAATCAACAGACTGATTGATCAGAGGTTCTGTTGCGATAAGTGAACAGAGGCTCGAGTCACCACTGTACCTTGTGATCAGAGAGATAAACCGGTTTAATACCGCTTGTTGTGCATTGTACAAGAAAGGATATTAAACCTATGTTATTTTTTAAAGAATTGTAATACAATTTCAAGCCTTTATAAAGATATTTCCTCATTCAGGATTCGAGTCTATCCTATCTGAGTGGTTTTCCCTGAATCCTTTCATAAATGTTTATTTTCTTACACTTAACAGCGCCTTAAGAGGTTAAAGTCACTTGTCTCCACTCCTGACACTCTCATACAAAGCTGCTGGGTGCTCATGCCACCAGCACTTAAAACCTCTTTTACTTCCTACTTCTATCTCTTTCAGGAATCATCCCTACCCCTCCATCCTTCTACCCTTCATTTATATTCCTTAATATTCATCCTAATCTGCTCCAACCTCTCTAAATATCCAACTCGTCTCAACTCATCATTGCTCTGAATTACACCTCCCTCCTCCAGCACTCTATGATCCTTTCAAGTTTATCACTTCAGATGATTTTAATAATCTGATTTATATATTTCTATGGTCTGAACACCCTGCATAATATTCATACCACTTATCACCTTAAATATGACAATTTCACTGCCTTCAGCCTCCTCCTCGCTACAACGTTTAAATCCCATGCCTCACACCCGTACAACACGTGTTGACATTGCCAAAATCTGCTACATTCCATACGTTTGCCTTATTGGATTAAAATCTTTGTCTCCACAGATGCCTCAGTGGATATTTGTATCTTGATAAAGGCTCAGAAAGGACCGAAATGTCTAAATTTTCTCTAATTCCGGGTTGCTTGGGAACGGTTTCAGTCACCGTGTTGAGGGTTCAGTCTGATTTTTTTCCAGATACTGTATCGTTGATTAGTTGGAGTCGTTTCAGTTACAGTATTGGGTAAGTCGTGATTTGTTCAAGACACGACATTGTGGGTAAGTTTTCAACTGTTCTAGCAATGGTATTGCGAGATTAGTTGAGTTGTTCCAGCCACCGTTTGTGGGTTGTGATTTTTCAAGCCATGGCATTGTTCTAGTCGTGATATTGTTAGTTATGCGTTGTTCCAGCAACAGTATTGTGGGTTAGTTGCAAATTGTTCCAGCAACGGTATTGTGGGTTAGTTGCAAATTGTTTCAGCAACGGTGTTGTTTGTAAGTTGCAAATTGTTTCAGCAACGGTGTTGTGGGTAAGTTGCAAATTGTTCCAGTAACGGTATTGTGGGTTAGTTGCAAATTGTTCCAGCAACGGTTTTCTGGGTTACGAATTGTTCCAAAAACGAATTTTACATTATGCTTCCGTAAAGTGCGACGCCTCATTTTCTGGAAAATAAAATTTTCTGAAATATAAATCTTCCTGGCATATTAATTTGTTTTAGGAACTTAATCATCTTCCGTCAAATCGAGGGACTGATTACTTCAATCTTCTTCAATTCACGTACTGTCTTCATAATTCCTTTCATCAAAGGGACTGATTATCTCAAAATATCTCCCCACTTCGTCCACTGTCTCTAGGATTGTAATTTACCTCTGTATTTGACTTATGAAGTCTGTAGTAAAGACGAAAAGTTTCGCAAATCAAGATATCTAACGTTGCACATATATCTTGCATATCAACCTGTCATTATTGCATACTGTTTAAAATAAATTTCATAATAGACATCTAAGGAGATGAATATGGTCAGTGGAACACAGTATGAACTCAGTTCAAGTCGTAATAAACGACTGTTGATGAACAAACAGAAAGGTGGATACCAACAACACAGACACACACAGGATGCATATACATAATACGAGGTCAAAATCCTTAGCACTGAAGAACCCTAACTGGCCCATGCTAATGGTCGTAGTAGTAATTTTAGTAAAACTCGGTAATGTGCTGAACCTGTTAACCTCGGGACCTCGGTTCGAGCTCCCCGTCCTCTTTTCTATTTACTCATCTCACAGTATGTTGAGAGTCGCACTTATAATGTTATAAGTACGTAAGATACTTACATCTGGGTGAAGGTCTTCTATATTTTCTCGCACTTTTCAATTCGTATGTCTTGAAGCTACTTCTTATAAATAAAAAAAAAATCGACAAAGACTCGAAGCGGGGTCCTGACATATAGCAATTCCAACTCTATACAAATGAGCCAAGAAGCTTACAATAGAAGGATTTTAGAGGCAGCATTTCTGTGACTTGTGTGTCAACGTATCTAGTGGAAACATACTGTCTCTTCCCACCGCTGCAGACGCTTACGTGATGCTTATTTTTTCGTACCTCTTAAAGCCATCTGCTCCGAAAACTATTTGTAATGAGTAAATAGAAAACTAACTTAGGAACCTGGGAACACTGTAGAATTGTCTCAGTGATAAGTTGCATGTTTTCCTGTTGTGTGATTTACTGTTTGTGTGTTTCCCTGTTGTGTGTTTCCCTGTTGTGTGTTTCCCTGTTGTGTGTTTCCCTGTTGTGTGTTTCCCTGTTGTGTGTTTCCCTGTTGTGTGTTTCCCTGTTGTGTGTTTCCCTGTTGTGTGTTTCCCTGTTGTGTGTTTCCCTGTTGTGTGTTTCCCTGTTGTGTGTTTCCTGTTGTGTGTTTACCTGTTGTGTGTTTCCCTGTTGTGTTTACCTGTTGTGTGTTTACCTGTTGTGCTTTTACCTGTTGTGTTTACCTGTTGTGTTTACCTGTTGTGTTTACCTGTTGTGCATTTCCCTTTTGTTTTTTCCCTCTTCTATGTTTGCTTGTGATGTTTTCTCGTATGTTTCCCTGTTTTTTTGTTTTTCTTTGTGTCCCCGTTTTTGTTTTTCCTTGTCAGTGTTTCCCTGTTTGTGTGTTTCCCTGCTTTGTTTTTTTTTCCTATTGTTTCATGTATCTGTTTACCTGCTGGGGAAAGTGATGGGGGAGTGATGGGTCTTCCTCGGTTATGGGGGAGTGACGGGTCTTCCTCAGTAATGGGGAGTGACGGGTCTTCCTCAGTAATGGGGAGTGACGGGTCTTCCTCAGTAATGGGGAGTGACGGGTCTTCCTCAGTAATGGGGAGTGACGGGTCTTCCTCAGTAATGGGGGAGTAGTGGGTCTTCCTGAGTGATGGGGGAGTGGTGGGTCTTCCTCAGTAATGGGGGTGACGGGTCTTCCTCAGTGATGGGGAGTGACGGGTCTTCCTCAGTGATGGGGAGTGACGGGTCTTCCTCAGTGATGGGGAGTGATGGGTCTTCCTCAGTGATTGGGGAGTGACGGGTCTTCCTCAGTGATTGGGGAGTGACGGGTCTTCCTCAGTGATGGGGAGTGACGGGTCTTCCTCAGTGATGGGGAGTGGTGGGTCTTCCTCAGTGATGGGGGAGTGGTGGGTCTTCCTCAGTGATGGGGAGTGGTGGGTCTTCCTCAGTGATGGGGAGTGGTGGGTCTTCCTCAGTGATGGGGAGTAGTGGGTCTTCCTGAGTGATGGGGAGTGGTGGGTCTTCCTGAGTGATGGGGGAGTGGTGGGTCTTCCTGAGTGATGGGGAGTGGTGGGTCTTCCTCAGTGATGGGGAGTGGTGGGTCTTCTCAGTGATGGGGAGTGGTGGGTCTCCTCAGTGATGGGGAGTTGGGTCTTCCTCAGTGATGGGGAGTGGTGGGTCTTCCTGAGTGATGGGGAGTGGTGGGTCTTCCTCAGTGATGTGGGAGTGGTGGGTCTTCCTGAGTGATGGGGAGTGATGGGTCTTCCTCAGTGATGTGGGAGTGGTGGGTCTTCCTGAGTGATGTGGGAGTGGTGGGTCTTCCTGAGTGATGTGGGAGTGGTGGGTCTTCCTGAGTGATGTGGGAGTGGTGGGTCTTCCTGAGTGATGGGGAGTGGTGGGTCGTCCTCAGTGATGTGGTGGCCAGTGATGGGGTTTGCCCTCAGTGATGGGGAGTGGTATGGGTCTTCCTCAGTGATGGGGAGTGGTGGGTCTTCCTCAGTGATGGGGAGTGGTGGGTCTTCCTCAGTGATGGGGGTGGTTATGTGAGTGGTGGGTCTTCCTCAGTGATGGGGAGTGGTGGGTCTTCCTGAGTGATGGGGAGTGGTGGGTCTTCCTCAGTGATGGGGGAGTGGTGGGTCTTCCTCAGTGATGGGGAGTGGTGGGTCTTCCTCAGTGATGGGGAGTGGTGGTCTTCCTAGTGATGGGGAGTGGTGGGTCTTCCTGAGTGATGGGGAGTGGTGGGTCTTCCTCAGTGATGGGGAGTGGCGGGTCTTCCTCAGTGATGGGGGGGAGTGGTGGGTCTTCCTGAGTGATGGTGGGTGGTAGGTGTCTTCCTCAGTGATGGGAGTGATGGGTCTTCCTCAGTGATGGGGAGTGGTGGGTCTTCCTGAGTGATGGGGAGTGGTGGGTCTTCCTGAGTGATGGGAGTGGTGGGTCTTCCTGAGTGATGGGGAGTGGTGGGTCTTCCTGCAGTGATGGGGAGTGATGGGTCTTCCTAGTGATGTGGGAGTGGTGGGTTTTCCTGAGTTATGTGGGAGTGGTGGGTCTTCCTGAGTGATGTGGGAGTGGTGGGTCTTCCTGAGTGATGTGGGAGTGGTGGGTCTTCCTGAGTGATGGGGGAGTGGTGGGTCTTCCTGAGTGATGGGGGAGTGGTGGGTCTTCCTGAGTGATGGGGGAGTGGTGGGTCTTCCTGAGTGATGGGGAGTGGTGGGTCTTCCTGAGTGATGGGGGAGTGGTGGGTCTTCCTGAGTGATGGGGGAGTGGTGGGTCTTCCTGAGTGATGGGGAGTGGTGGGTCTTCCTGAGTGATGGGTGGTGGGTCTTCCTGAGTGATGGGGAGTGGTGGGTCTTCCTGAGTGATGGGGAGTGGTGGGTCTTCCTGAGTGATGGGGAGTGGTGGGTCTTCCTGAGTGATGGGGAGTGGTGGGTCTTCCTGAGTGATGGGGAGTGGTGGGTCTTCCTGAGTGATGGGGAGTGGTGGGTCTTCCTGAGTGATGGGGGAGTGGTGGGTCTTCCTGAGTGATGGGGAGTGGTGGGTCTTCCTGAGTGATGGGGGAGTGGTGGGTCTTCCTGAGTGATGGGGAGTGGTGGGTCTTCCTGAGTGATGGAGGAGTGGTGGGTCTTCCTAGTGATGGGGAGTGGTGGGTCTTCCTGAGGGATGGGGGAGTGGTGTATCTTCCTCAGCGATGGGGAGTGATGGGTCGTCCTCAGCGATGGGGGAGTGATGGGTCGTCCTCAGCGATGGGGGAGTGATGGGTCGTCGTCAGCGATGGGGGTTAATACTTGGTCCAATTCCTCTGAAATCCTTTGTCATGTAAACTAAAGCACAGTAGTTAGGATATTTTTCTGTACTCGCCTATTTGTGGTTGCAGGGGTTGATACATAGCTCCTGGCCCCGCCTCTTCACTGATCGCTACTAGGTCCTCTCTCTCCGTGCTCCATAAGCTTTATCATACCTCGTCTTGAAACTATGTATGGTTCCTGCCTCCACTACGTCACTTGCTAGACTGTGTGTGTATACTCACCTAGTTGTACTCACCTAGTTGTTGTTGCAGGGGTCGAGACAAAGCTCCTGGCCCCGCCTCTTCACTGGCCGCTACTGGGTCACTCTCCCTGCGCCATGAGCTTTATCATACCTCTTCTTAAAGCTATGTATGTAACCTGCCTCCACTACATCGCTTCCCAAACTGTTCCACTTCCCGACCACTCTGTGACTAAAGAAATACTTCCTAACATCCCTGTGATTCATCTGAGTTTTCAACTTCCAACTGTGTCCCCTTGTTGCTGTGTCTCATCTCTGGAACATTCTGTCTCTGTCCACCCTGTCAATTCCTCTCAGTATTTTATGTCGTTATCATGTCCCCCCTATTTCTCCTGTCCTCCAGTGTCATCATGTCGATTTCCCTTAACCTCTCCTCGTAGGACCTACCCCTTAACTCCGGGACTAGTCTTGTTGCAAACCTTTGCACTTTCTCTAGTTTCTTTACGTGCTTGGCTAGGTGTGGGTTCCAAATTGGTGCTGCATACTCCAGTATGGGCCTGATGTACACAGTGTACAGGGTCCTGAACGATTCCTTATTAAGATGTCGGAATACTGCTCTTAGGTTTGCTAGACGCCCATATGCTGCAGCAGTTATTTGGTTGATGTGCATCTCAGGAGATGTGCCTGGTGTTATACTCACCCCAAGATCTTTTTTCTTGATTGAGATTTGTAGTCTCTGGCCCCCTAGACTGTACTCCGTCTGCGATCTTCTTTGCCCTTCCCCAATCTTCATGACTTTGCACTTGGGGGAGGGGGGGGTTGAACTCCAGGAGCCAATTTCTGGACCAGTCCTGCAGCCTGTCCAGATCCGTTTGTAGTTCTGCCTGGTCCTCGTCCGATTGAATTCTTCTCATCAACTTCACATCATCTGCAAACAGGGACACTGTACTCACCTAATTGGGGTTGCAGGGGTCGATACTCAGCTCCTGGCCCCGCCTCTTCGCTGTCCGCTACTGGGTCTCTGCTCTCCCTGCTCCATGAGCTTTATCATACCTTGTCTTAAAACTATGTATGGTTCCTGCCTCCACCATATCTTTCTCTAGACTATTCCACTTCCTGACTACGCTGTGGCTGAAGAAATGCTTCCTAACGTGTGTGTGTGTGTGTGTGTGTGTATGGGTGTGTGGTGTGTGTGTGTGTGTGTGGGTAGACGACTCTCATCCCAACAGAAAAAAATTAACAGGTCATCAGGAACATTAGAACGAGTCATTACAGTTATCTCTGGAGGCCGTCTGTGACCGTGTTGAGAGGGGAGAAGAGAGGGAAGGGAAAAGAGAGGGAAGAGAGAGGGCACTGAAGGGCTTTTATTACCCTATTAACATAGTGTTGTCACTGCGAGAGCAAAACTTCCCTAATAAACCAAAATTTTTTTGTTAGTTTTTTTGACAAAAGTTGGAGTTTTTTTTGAGAGCGAATTTGAATAGTAGACAAAGACTATCGTGGTGTATATATTTGTTTGTGAATAACTAAAGTGTAGCAAACACTTGTCAATAATAACCAATATGAAGGCAGAAACTCTGGATGTTGATTGATCTGTGTATTTCGACCTCCTCCTGGGATCCTCTTCAGCAGATGAGGATCCCAGAGGGGGTCGAAATATACAGATCAATCAACCTCCTGTGTTTTTGTGACCATGTGAGTTATAATTGTTTGTTGTATTTTTGACAGATATGGAGCTCAACGACTGTCAGCTTTAATTAGAAAATAAAAAAACTCAGTATGTCAATGGAATTCAGTATCAAGCTTTAATTAAAATTAATGTAATAAGCAAAATATTGAAATTTTACGGCAGTTAAATGAAATCCTATTAATTAATTCTATGACAATGTCCATAGCTTGTGTTGCCGCTTGTTCAATTGTCTCTGTGTAAAAACTGGCATTGGTAAAATTGGGAAACTTATCTGGAAAAAGTTGAATAGACGGGGTAATGTAGTGGGTTATTGACCTGACCTGGTGTGTGTGTGTGTGTGTGTGTGTTTGTATTTGGAGTTTTTGTGTTTTGTTTAGTGTATATTTTTAATGTGTGTTTATGTGTATATATATATATATATATATATATTTTTATAATATATATATATATATATATATATATATATATATATATAATAGTGTGTGTGTGTGTGTGTTTTCTTGTTGCTATAGGGAGGATAACACTGTTATTACCTCCTCCCTCCACACACACACACACACACACACACACACACACACACACACACTCCCTCATTATTAACGGCCTCCCTCTCGTTACCTCTCTCCCTTTCTCATTAACCTTCCCTGCACTGTAATCTCCCTCTGCAGCCCTCGCTGGACTCCCTCTCACTTCTTACTCCATCATCTTCACCATCATTATCACCACCACCCATCATCATCACCATCATTTTCATCCCTGTCATCACTTATAACCACCACAATATCCATTATCATCATCACACTTATAACTACCACAATTACCACTACTATCACATACCACCACCACCATCATATTGATCATTACCACCATCCATCACCACTATCGTCATCAAGACTACATCATTAACCTTCCTTCCTCACCACAACGACCACTATCTCTAGCAAACCTACCACAACTACAACAATCATTTTCACCACCTCGGTCGTTACCACCAACATCGTCACTCCATCTTATTTCTTAATAAAACTTTGTATTTTACTCCCCTTCACATCTGCAGTTGACAAAGATTAATGTCTGTGTTTGTCTTTATTACACCAATAAAAACAACTCTTGACATAATTATTCAAAGTAATCTTAATTGTGTTGTGGCTTTGACGTCGAGAAATGAATATAATTCGTGCGGTAAAGCGATTTTATTAAAGTTTGCTTTATTCAGGTGTTTCAGGTGTTGTCAATAATGTTTCCTTTTATTTAAAGTGAGATTCAGAAAGTTAAAATTATCAAAGCTTATTGAAAAATTGAAAAATAATTGTAATCTAGGGGCAAATTGCTACTTCTACTAATGCTACCATTACTACTGCTACCATTACTACTGCTACCACTAGTACTGCTACCACTAGTACTGCTACCACTAATACAACTACCACTACAAGAAGAGGAAAATCTCGCGGTGAAGTAAATATTGAAGTCAAAGGAGTGACAGTTGAAGACAAATATTACAACAAACCTCAGTGGAGGCTCCAAGAAAAGACAACTTCAGAGAATCATCAGATTTTAAATACCAATGTATTTCAGAGGGCAGAAACACCTCCCTGAAGTATCTTAAGTCTGAGCATATGACGGTTTCGGTCCGACTTTGGGACTACTAACCAGTTACGCAGCGGACCATTTAACAAGTCGTACCTCTGTGCGAGCAGTTAATATTGCAAGACTGACCGATAGGATATTAGTTTGTCTCCTAATAAAGTTAGATAAATTTATTCGGAAACTTTTCGCCTACACAGCAGGCTTCTTCAGTTGAGGAATCAGCAGTAGTAGAGACAAAAAGACAATGTAATCAGTCCCTTACCCTTAAAGACGTAGTTTTGAGGTGGTCAGTCCCTCAGCCTTGGGAAGAGTTCTGCTCCATAAAGGGTGATGGACTGATTACATAGTCTTTACATTTCTATTGCTTCTTCTGCTTCTGTATTTGACTGAAGAAGCCTACTGTGCTACTGTATACCATTATCATATTTATATTTGTGTATTGCTCCAGCCATGGTATGGTGATTTATTATTCATCAAAATTTTGAAGAAGACAGGCAATGAAATGCAGTCTAGAGCTATCAAGCTATTAAGTAAGATTCTTTTTAATATTTAACTCCACTATCCTCATCATAAGGCCCTGGGCCATGGGCCAGGCTCGTCTGGTGCTTGCCTAGTCAACCAGGCTGTTGCTGCTGGAGGCCCGCTGCCCCACATATCCATCACAGTCTGGTTGATCTGGAACCTGGTGAAGATACTTGTTCAGTTTCATCCTGAAGGCTTCTACACTTGTTCCAGCCGTGTATATCTTCTAGTAAGATGTTCAATAGTCTGGGACCCCGGATGTTGATACAGTGTTCTCCTATTGTCCCCACCGCACCCTGCATTCCAGGCATGAACGCCCCCGCGGCCCGGTCCATTACCAGACCTCCTGGTGAATCAGGGCCTGATCAACGAGGCTGTTACTGCTGGCCACACGTAGTCCAACGTACGAACCACAGTCCGGCTGATCTGGCACTGACTTTAGGTATCTGTCCATCTTCCTCTTGAAGACAACCAGGGGTCTATTGGTAATTCCCATTATGGCTGGTGGGAGGCTGTTGAACAGTCTTGGGCCCGGACACTTATTGCGTTTTCTCTTAGTGTACCAGTGGCGCCCCTACTTTTCACTGGGGGTATCCAGGTATATATTATCATGTATCTCTCTTTCCTCCGCACCTAAATTACTGGCGTTTCCAGTAATTTAGGTGCTTTACTGGCTCAATGTGAGCCGTAAACGATCTCTGTATTTGTTCCAGCTCTGACATTTCTCCTGCTTTGAACGGGGCCGTCAGCACTGAGCAATATTCTAAATGAGGAGCACTAGCGATTTGGAGAGTTTCACCATCAGCATTATTTCCCTTGTTTGAAAGTTCTCATTACTCACCCCGTCATCTTCCTGGCTGTCGTTATCTTTATCTTGTTATGGTCTTTAAAAGAAAGGTCAGCTGACATAATTATCCCCAGGTCTTTTACGTGTTCCTTTCGTTCTATTTGGTGATCCTCTTGAGTTCATCATTCTTCCCATACCTAAGCAGCTGGAACTTATCACCATAGAACGTCATGTTGTTCTCCACTGTCCACTGGAAAACCCCGCTTATGTCTTCCTGTTATCCAGTTATCAAAGCTTGTTCCATGGCAAATATTTTTGTTAGTATCTACCTGGAGGGAGTTCCGGGGGTCACCACCCCGCTGCCCAGTACTGATTAGGCTTCCCAGTGGATCAGGGCCTGATCAACCAGGCTGTTACTGCTGGCCGCACGTAATCCAATATACGGATCACAGCCCAACTGATCAGGTACTGACTTTAGGTATCTGTATAAGCTCCCTCTTGACAGCAGCCAGGGGTTTACTGGTAATTTCCCTTATCCTGATGGGAGGCTGTTGAACAGTCTTGGGCCCCAGGCACTTATTATGTTTTCTTTTAGTGTACTGGCACTCCTACTTTTCATTGGGGGTATATTGCACTGCCTGCCCAATCTTTCATAGGGAGTGATTTCTGTGTGCAGATTTGGGTCAGTCCCTCTGGAATTTTACAGGTGTGTCTGGGCTTGAGGACTTGCCTATTATGGGCCAGTAGGCCTACAACAGTGTTCCTCATTTATATTTCAATGATTACAAGAACTGAAATGCCCGTGATGATTAGCGTAGCTAAGCGAGGATTCTTACGTAAAAAAATATTCTGGTAAATACGCATTGCTATTCAAACAAAGCGTATGAGAAGAACTGTGAAGAATGTATAACCGTAGGCGTATAGTCATACAAGAGGGAAAATGTAAGCATATTTAACTTGGATAATTATTTTGTATCAGAGCACATGTTGGCTCGCACACACACACACACACACACACACACACACACACACACACACACACAGTCTCTCGCACTCACTGTAATTCAACAACGAAGGTTTAATTTCACTAGCCCCTACAAGGTGCTATTCCTGGTCCCTGCAAAAGGTGTTAGCTCTTGGGCCTCAAGCTGCTTGTTCTGGGTGCCTCGCATCCCATAATCGGGCAGTGCCAATCAGAAGAGGAAAATAGGAACATACTGAACAAGAATTGTAGATAAATGATTGAGAAAACGGACAAGTTGATGAATGAGACACATGTACAAACTTTGCCAGCCAGAGGCTTCCTCGGTCCAATACAGAGAATAATGGTGAAGGTCAGGAGTTTGAGGTAATCAGTCCCTCAGCCTGGAGCCAATGTGATCAATCCATTAGTCTTGAAGGACTGATCAAATGAATACCGAACAAGACGCACCCATTGCAAACAAAAAACTTTTTTATTGATGCAACGTTTCGCTCAATTTGTACTAAATTAAATCATGACTTTATTAACCTCTTCATAGAGTGAAAATTTTTGAACCCTTGACGAACAATTTCTGTTTTTCTTCTCCAAATAAAATGACGCTGAGAGTCAGCATTAATATTACTTTTGTTTTCAATAAAAGCTTTTCCTGGAAGGAACAGAAAGGCTGGAACAATACTCAATTACCCACACATAGGAAAGAGAAACTTATGACGACGTTTCGGTCCGACTTGGGCCATTTACAAGTCTTGTGACGTGTAAATGGTCCAAATCAGAACGAAACGTCGTTGTGTGTGAATCTTTTACCGTAACGTGTGTCTTGCTTCACCTGTTTTCCACAGTATGTTACTGTGATCCAGACTCGCCAGGAGAGCAGCAATGAGTGGAGTGCTTCTCTAACATACAGTCAACTCCAGTCAATGCCTAGACTGAAGGAAACGTCACCTAGAGTGTAGAGAAATGGTTCGCAGAACTGACAAGTTGATAAATTACACACATGTGCAACACTTTCCTCAATAAGAATACCCTAGTGTTGCACAGGTGCCTAATTTGTCACCTAGAGTCATAGGATTGCTAGTAAGTTCAAATAGGCATCCTCTCTCTGATGAAGAATTAGACATATGTAAAACATCTGGGTATCTTTATTTATAGACGTTTCGCCATTCAGTGGCTTTATCAGTACAGTCCTAGAACATTAATGTGAAGAAAGTAGAACTATACACAAAAGATGAGGTAATCAGTCCGTTGGAAATAAATAATGTGATCCCTCTTTGACAACGCCCACACAGTGGGCGTTGTCAAGTCACAAACAGATCTATCTGGGTAGAAGGTACGAGAGTAAATATAGGATATAAATATAGGATATAAATATATGTGGGATAGCGATGAAGAAGTTTCTTGGCAATAGGTTCAGCTATGTTGTAGAAGCCGTTGTTCTGGTTGAAGTTGTTGGATATACAGATAAGTGATGATTCCAGGATTCTTCGGTATTGAGTGTTGTCTTCTCCGGCGATAAGTCTTGCGTTTCTGTAGTTGATTAAATGATTGTTTGAATTTCGGTGTTGAACACAGGCATTTCTTGAGTCGTCAGATCTGCCTGCGTACTGGTGTTCTGAAATACGTGTTTGGAGGTCTCTGGATGTTTCGCCCACGTATAACTTGCTGCAGTCATTACAAGAGATTATGTATACCTCTGCAGAGGATTGAAGCTTGTCCTGTCTATTACTGGTAATGTCCTTGATGGTGGTGGATGTGGCGATAGATACTTGGAAGGAGGTTTTGGAAAAAATGTTGGAAACGTGTTTGGTAAGGGAGTTGGTGGGAAGGACTATGTATCTCTTCTCGGCAGTGTCTTCTCTGGGTGTGTTGAAGATGTTTAATGCCCGTCGTCTGCAGTCTCTAGTGAAGTGACGAGGATAGTGAAGTTTAGAAAATACTTGTTCAATTAAAGAGCATTCTTCCTCAAGGAACTCATTGTTGCAGATTCTGAGTGCGCGCACGAAAAAGCCTTGTCGGTATTTTATCTCTCTCTCTCTCTCTCTCTCTCTCTCTCTCTCTCTCTCTCTCTCTCTCTCTCTCTCTCTCTCTCTCTCTCTCTCTTTCTCTCTCTTTCTCTCTCTCTTTCTCTCTCTCTTTCTCTCTCTCTCTCTCTCTCTCTCTCTCTCTCTCTCTCTCTCTCTCTCTCTCTCTCTCTCTCTCTCTCTCTCTCCCCCCTCTTGAATTTACCCCAAAACATCAAAGTAAACTTTGCGAAGACGTCTCACCGTAAGGCTGAATTGCTATTCTTAACTGAATAACCTTTCAGTCAAGGATGGACTTTCCAAATTATTTGAGCTCGACTTTGAACGAAATGTTGCCTAATAAAGCATACCACGGGCGGGAATAGAACCCGCGGTCAGTCTCTCGTAAAACTCCAGACCGACGCGCTAGCCACTGGGCCAGCTGGCTACAATAAGATTCATCCAACTAGGTATATTTATACACCATAGGAAGGTTAGCATAGGCACCACTGTGACCAAAAATTCAAGTTTTTACAGACGAATCTTCCGCCAGCGTGGCCGTAACGAGCTCTAGCTCAAGTCCCCTCAAAGCCGTCATCATGAGACTGACCGCGGGTTCTATCCCCACCCGTGGTATAGTTTGCAATCGTTTCATTACGATTTCGTGAGTCATATCGCCTAATAAATTCTTTCTCTGCTCTAAGTTTCTTTCATTATAATACCGTAGTTTTTGACGTTTTTTACGTCTAACCCAATTCGCGGGTAAATAAAAAAATAATAAAGCTGTAGCAAATGGATTTATCATTATGTTAGGGGTAATAATAAAATGCGAATAAGACCTGGGTATCTTTACTGACGACACGTATCGTCTGCGCAGCAGGCGTTGCCCATGCGTTTTGCTTATTGCTGCTAGAAATAAAGCAACTTGAGCTCTACGATGCTCCTCCTTTAGTACACAACCCGCCTGGTCGTGGACCTGGCCGCGGGGGGCGTTGATCCCCGGAATACCCTCCAGGTAGGTAGACACAGGTCCAAGTCAGACCGAAACGTCGTCATCAGTTTCACTCTCTTATGTGTGGGTTATTTGTTAATTGTTCCAGTCACGGTGATGTGCCTTTTTGTGCTTCCTCACCCTTCATGGGTGAAGCCTGAATAATACCCTCAGGCACTGACCTTCCCCATGAATATGTTATAATCTACAAAGCGAACATTCAGCTAGTGCTTCCAGCAACAACATTGTTCCCCCAACAACGGAAGATAAACCAGCTCAGGGATTAAAAGTGTATAAAGTTGACAGGGCCTTCCTGGATCCTGGATCAGCAAGCGATTTCATGGGATTAATCCTGGAAGACAAGAAGCAGCTCTCACTCTAAGTTTTCACTGTTTTCTATGTTTGTCTTACTAGGAATATTCCTAGTGTTGTTAACAGCCTTGCTTTTAACTTATGGACAGAATTGTGCCTCCAGGAAGGGGCTTTATTACGAGCACAGGTGTAGTCTAGTGGCCTGCACAACTGGTTGTTACACGACAACCTAGGTAGAAACGAGGAACGATCGAAAGGCAGCAATACTGTTGCACATCTTCGTCAGTATATACGAGTAACATGACGTCCTATCCTGAGATTTCACCTGCTACGGAAGCTAATCGTTGATGCCCGCTTCGATTCCTTCCTAATATGGGGTGGGCCTGTTCTGAAGTCTTTCTTTATGCATTGTCTCTACGAGCCTGACTACAGTACTGCGCTGCAAGCCTGCTAAATCGTTGTGCTACTCCGTGTTGCATTAAGCGTATTGCAAATTAGCGTGTTATAGTGTTGGTGGGGTATACCACCGATTGGTCACTGAATATACCTCGCAAAACTTGCCAAGACTATCTCTACAACGCTGCTGGTGTATTGCTTGTTCTGTTAGTATAGGGAATCAACGAATTCTGTACTGTCTTTTGCTCGTTCCTCGTTTCTACTTTGGTTATCATACTACAACCAGATGTGCAGGCCACAAGACTACACCTGTGTTCGTAATAGGCTTTACGCTCTTGTTTATGAATGGTATGTACCGTACTTTCCGGCATATAAGGCGCACGGTCATATAAGCCGATGTTTCCAGGAAGTTGTAATGTAACGTTAGTAAACAAATGCTGAAGTGTAACACTTGACCCTGACCTTGAGCATATAAGACGCAGGCTGACTTTTTAAAACTTTTTGTGGGAAAAAATGCGTCTTATATGCCGGAAAATAAGGTAATACCTGATAAGATGCAGAATTAAACGTATGTTGTACATGTGTTCAATTCTTCACTTTGAATTCTTGTTGTACATTAATGGTACACATGTTACACATGTCTAATTCTTTACTATGATTTGTTGAAAAAAAATGCAACTGGGACATTACAATTTCCTAAATGAATGTGAAAACCCTATTTTTCCCTCTCAAACTTGATCAATGAGATAGATAAACATATGTATATTTATACAAAGTATTAAACTTCTGCGGGTCATTCATAGCAAGTAGTTGTGGAGACTCGATCCTCCTGCTTGATACAGAAAGACTCTTCTTCAGTCACCTGCTCATGGAACTGCTCCTGGCACCTGCTTCCCCCAACAACCGTTTTTCGAAATTAGGGAGAAACTCTCCCCTTGGATACTAATGTAAAAATCTCGAAGTTCTGCACTAATTATGTTCATTAAGAAAAGTTACGCTAAATTACGGTACCATTAGCTGGTTTGAGGGGAGGGACTTCCTACCAGAGCTGTGGTCAAGGCTGGCACGCCCTTGTGGATCAGTGTTGCTGTGTCTGAATCACACAAGTGGATCAGTGTTTACTGGTCCACATATGTGACTAAGTACGTATGTTGCACAGGTGGATAAGTATGTATGTTGCACAGGTGGATAAGTATGTATGTTGCACAGGTGGATAAGTATGTATGTTGCACAGGTGGATAAGTATGTATGTTGCACAGGTGGATAAGTATGTATGTTGCACAGGTGGATAAGTATGTATGTTGCACAGGTGGATAAGTATGTATGTTGCACAGGTGGATAAATATGTATGTTGCACAGGTGGATAAGTATGTATGTTGCACAGGTGGATAAGTATGTATGTTGCACAGGTGGATAAGTATGTATGTTGCACAGGTGGATAAGTATGTATGTTGCACAGGTGGATAAGTATGTATGTTGCACAGGTGGATAAGTATGTATGTTGCACAGGTGGATAAGTATGTATGTTGCACAGGTGGATAAGTATAACTATGACTGGCCACCAAAGTACACAGATAAACCATTACACACGATGACCATTACACACGATGAAGGTATTGAAGTAGACTTGAAACCCCATTAAGTAGCCTTAATGACCCTAGTGTAGTAGATAGAATTGAAACCCCCATTAACCAACCAACCAGTCTTAATTAATGACCCTCGTGTATTAGACTTGAAACGAAACCTGCCAAGCTCTCCATGAGTGAAGCTTTAAGCTTCGTGGAAAGCTTCATCTGTCATGGAAAGCTTTGATCATAATGGAAAGCTTCAACCCTCAAGGAAAGCTTAATTCGTCATGGCAAGCTTCATTTGAAGTTTTAATTTTCGTGATAAGTTTTACCCATGATAAGCTTTACCCATCATGATAGGCTTTACCCATTATACTAAGCTTTAAGCTTTATGGAAAATTTTAAGCTTCATGGAAAGCTTCAGTCTCTATGAAAACCCTTAAGCTTCAAAGCTTCAGGCTTCATGGAAAGCTTCAACCTCTATGGAAAAGCTTAAGCTTAAAGGAAAGCTTGAAGCTTCATGGGTTGTGAATACCATGAGCCACAAGCACCGCTAATGAGGACTCAAGCCTCCCGGGGTCCTCACGATCTGCCAAACTCGCTGAAAATTTCTTGGCATAGCGTTTTCCTGAAATGCAATTTTCCTGACATAGTATTTTCCTGGCATAAATTTTGGTAGCATAGCATTTTCCTGAAATACCATTTGCCTGACAACATTTTCCTGTCGTATTTTCGTGACAGCATTTTCCTGTTGTATTTTCCTGGAATCGCATTTTCCAGGCATATGATTTAAGTGGCATTGCCTTTAAATGATATCGTATTTTCATGGAACATCATCCAGGCAGCGTATTTTTTGACATCGTATTTACCTGTTAACGAATTTTTTGGAGGTGTTTTCCTGTTGTAGCATATTTACCTGTTGGTGTATTTTCTTGGCAATGAGTTTTCCTAGTATTTTGTTTTCCTGGTAGTGTATTTCCCTGGTTGTGTATTGTGGTCGTGTGTTTTCCTGGGAGTGTATTTCCCTGGTTGTGTATTGTGGTCGTGTGTTTTCCTGGTAGTGTATTTCCCAGGTTGTGTATTGTGGTCGTGTGTTTTCCTGGGAGTGTATTTCCCTGGTTGTGTATTGTGGTCGTGTGTTTTCCTGGTAGTGTATTTCCCAGGTTGTGTATTGTGGTCGTGTGTTTTCCTGGTAGTGTATTTCCCTGGTTGTGTATTGTGGTCGTGTGTTTTCCTGGGACTGTATTTCCCTGGTAGTGTATTGTGGTCGTGTGTTTTCCTGGTAGTGTATTTCCCTGGTTGTGTATTGTGGTCGTGTGTTTTCCTGGTAGTGTATTTCCCTGGTTGTGTATTGTGGTCGTGTGTTTTCCTGGGATGTATTTCCCTGGTAGTGTATTGTGGTCGTGTGTTTTCCTGGTAGTGTATTTCCCTGGTTGTGTATTGTGGTCGTGTGTTTTCCTGGTAGTGTATTTCCCTGGTTGTGTATTGTGGTCGTGTGTTTTCCTGGTAGTGTATTGTGGTCGTGTGTTTTCCTGGGAGTGTATTTCCCTGGTTGTGTATTGTGGTCGTGTGTTTTCCTGGGAGTGTATTTCCCAGGGTAAGTATTTTCCCAGCAGCGTATTTAACTGGCATAATATTTCCCTGGTATTTTTTCCCCTCGACTACACGAGGGTCATTAAGGCTGCATGTCACCTGTACACCACCAGCCAGGAATATACCTAAAATAGTGATTAATGTAAACTACCAGTGTATATACACTGAGATATACACCTATCAGTGCATATATACTTGAGTTATATTCATCTCAGTATGTGCATACACTATATATATATATATATATATATATATATATATATATATATATATATATATATATATATATATATATATGTCCTTCAGAGTAAATGTACCGAGATGTATATACCTCTTCGTGGTAAATATACTGACATGCATACAACTGTGTATATATACACAATACCATGTCATATTAGACTGATACAATGTTTTCATTTAATTAGTCTAAGCTTAGGTCTGATTTAAGCTTTACTATCACGATGTCAGCTTTGAGTTAAGATATTTCTTCGGCCGTGTGGTACATGTTCAGATTTTAACGTTGGCAGACTTGCCCAGACACCGCGCTGCCAGACCTGTTAAGACCGTAAATTTCTTCGTCTATGTTTATAATATCGTTTTATTGTAGGTTTGTTGATCTTTCCTAACCTAACCTATCCTTTACTTATTCTGACGTAATCTATCCTAACCTAGCCTAACTCTTACTTATTGTAACTTAATGTAACCTAAACTAAACTAGCCTATCCTAGGCTAGCATTTATTTATTCTAACCTAGCCTAACCTAGCCTAGCCTTTTCTTGTTTTAACTTAACCTATCCTATCCTAGCCTGTTCTTTACTTATCCTAACGTTACGTAACCTAACCCAACTTAGCCTTGCCTAGCTTATCATTTACTTACTAACGTAACTTATTCTAACCTAACCTAGCCTATCCTAGTCTTTACTTATTCTAACTTAATGTAATCCAACGTAACCTAACCTAGCCTATCCTAGCCTAGATGTTGCTGATTCTAACGTAACGTAACCTAGCCTTACCTAACTTAGCCAAACCTAGCTTATCATTTTACTTATTTTAACGTAACCCAATCTAACTTAGCCTAACCTAACCTAACTTCACTTAAAGCTTAATCTATTTCTACCTATCCTAATCCAGTTTTTCCCTAACCTAACTTGATGTTAGATGTGAATGTTAGATGTTAGAGGAGTTAATTGTCCCTCACAGATAACGGAACAAATGATGGTTGGATTGAGTAATGAAAGTCTCTCGATCCAAGGGATTGGATTGATCCTCTTCCAAGGGGTCAGAGCTAATTACCTCTTACAACTAATTACGGTAAATACAAATTATATATTAGAAATATATTCTAGAAACGTTTTGAAATATATTCTAGAAACGTTTTGAAATATATTCTAGAAACGTTTGAAATATATTCTAGAAACGTTTTGAAATATATTCTAGAAACATTTTGGAATATATTCTACAAATACGTCCTTGATATATTCAAGAAACAAGTTCTTGAAATATATTCTAGAAACGTTTTGAAATATATTCTAGAAATATTTTGGAATATATTCTACAAATACGTCCTTGATATATTCTAGAAACAAGTTCTTGAAATATACCCTAGAAGTAATTTCCCGAGATATGTTTTATAAATATGCTTGAGAAGTATATTTTAGGTTTTTATAAGTATATTCTAGAAATATATTCTAGAGAGATAATCAGGATTGATGCAAGGACAAGGAGCGAAACAGCATTGCAGCAGGTGAAACAGCATTTCAACAGGTGAAACAGCATTGCAGCAAGTGAAACAGCATTGCAGCAGGTGAAACAGCATTGCAGCAGGTGAAACAGCATTACAGCAGGCAAAACAGCATTACAGCAGGCGGAACAGTATTACAGAATGCGGAACAGCATTACAGAAGGCGAAACAGCATTATAGCGGGCGAAACAGCATTACAGCAGGCGAAGTAGCAGTAGGATCTCTTTAAGAACAAAATACAGCAATGCCAGCAGCATCACTGTTAGAATATTTCAGCATTACTCTTTGGACAGCATTATTACAGCCAGGACAACATCATTCTAGGAACAGTAGCTACAAAGGTCAGGACAATAACATAATTCTAGAAACGAGAGCTCCAAAGGTCAGCATTATTACAGCCATGACAATAGCATCTCTCTAATAACAGAAGCCACAAAGGTGAGCATTATTACAGCCAGGACAATAGCATCACTCTAATAACAGAAGCCACAAAGGTGAGCATTATTACAGCCAGGAACAGCAACAAACAGCAAGGCTAATGTAACACACCATCCCCTTTACGAAACACCTAGAAAATAACATTTTTATCCGAGTCGTCTCGAGAAAGTTTTGGTCAGAGCCGACAGAAATATTATTGTGTTGTGTTTTCCAGCCCATTAGTTCTTGCGGCGTTGTTAGTGGCAGGTTCACCTGGCAGAATGTGAGCCTTTGTTTTTGATATCCCACACTGGAGCTAACTTCTGAATATACCATGCTCTTGCTGGCCTTTGGGTATTCTTCCCTTGTGCTACCCTTTGGATATTCTTAGTGCGGTTTGTATATTTGTTCATAGTGTTAATATTTGAATAACACTGCCTAGTGCTAACTGTCGGATATCTGTTCCTTTGGATATCCATTCCAAGTGCTAGATTCTGGATATTTCTTCGTAGTGCTAACCTTGGAATATTAGTTCTTAGTTTTAATCTCTGGTACTAGCTCCCTATGCTTAGTTTTCGTCGTATATTCCTAGTGCTAGCCTTTAGTATAAGGACACGTTGTATAATGGTACATGATATGAGGATACACAGTATAAGGACACATGGTATAAGGATACATACTTGGTAAAACCCATAATTACGCAAAGCATTTCGCGAAGTCTTAAATAAACCTATTATAAATAATCGACAATTACTGTGTAACATTATTAGAAACAGTGAAATATTTTTTTAAAGCCAAGAAAAATGAAACTTAAAGTGTGGTGAGATACACAATGACAACAGTTTGCTAGAGTATGATGAAGAAATTGTGATAGGAAAACCTCTGGAAATGGACGTTTTCACCGCAGCGATAGGATTCGTCAGATAATTTTTTAGTGGTTGCTACAGTGGGCGTAAGAGAGAGGTGGAGGACAAGGAGAATAATGTCAGTGGAAGTAAATGAAGTAGAAAGAACAGTGAAAGGTATGAGTAACTGTCAATAGAAAAGTAATGAAGGTAAATTGTTCAGGGAAGCGACAGGTTGGGAATTCTACACTTGTGCAACATTTTGGTCTTATTGTGGAAACGTTTCGCCAGCCAGTGACTTCTTCAGTCCATTATGGAGAAGAACAGTGGGAGATGAGGAGTTTGAGGTACAGTGGAACCTCTGGTCACGACCATAATTCGTTCCAAAACTCTGGTCGCGACCCAATTTGGTCGTGACCCGAATCTAATTTCCCCATTGGATTGCATTTAAATACGATTAATCCGTTCCAGACTCCTACGAACTGTATGTAAATATTTTTTTTAAGATTTTTAAATAGTTAATTATATCATAGAATTTACAGTGTAATAGTAAACTAAGCGTAAAAAACTTGAATAACACTGAGAAACCTTGAGTAACACTGAGAAACCTTGAGTAACACTGAGAAATCCTTGAACAACGGAGAAAACTAACATTGTACGAGTCCTAAGAATTTTAAGCACAGAAAAAAATAGTTTGAAAAATCCTTAATTATACAAAATAATGCACAGTTTAATAGAGAAAAAACTTAAATAAGAGAGCTGAGGGACTGACCACCTCAAGTACTATATCTCCAAGGTTGATGATATAAGACACATGTGCAACAGTTGGGTATTTTTATTGATGAAAAGTTTCGCCTACACAGTAGGCTTCTTCAGTCAAATACATCTTCATTTCACTTACATCTGCTGCCTTTGTATTTGTGAAGAAGCCTACTGTGTAGGCGATACGTTTCAACAATAGACACACCCAACTGTTGCACATGTTTCTTACGTAAAGGTTAGTAAAAAAGCATAATGTGTAAGGGAATGAGAAAAAGTGTAAGAAATATAATGGACTAAATCACTTTAGTATTAGTTTACCCGTTAGGAGAATAAAATCAGCTGGCTGCATTTGTCAGCCATATTGGACGTGACTGTGCTGACCTCTTGTTACTCACAAGTGCATATTATCATTATATCGGTTAATAAATGTTCTCCATACACTAAAATAGACTTTAAACTCTAAAAAACTGTAATGCATATCTGCACACTATTTCAAGGTTGGATAACAGCTTGCGTTAATGATAAATATATTGAGCTGCTGTAACAAGACACATAGCAAAAGCTATGACCTGTTAAATACATGGTATATGATAAAAAAATGAGTATTTTTTTCTAAGCATGTTTTTTTCTCAACACTGCCTCGTTCAAATTTCCTGGAACAGCACAGCGCCATCTCGTGATTGAAAACTTTTGCCAAATGAAACGCCTACCAGTGTATACAGTACGGTACAAATATGTTTTTTTCCATTCGTCAGCTTATTTTAACGTCCCAAGTATCACCCTAAGGAAGCTATAGTTTTAACTAAATAATGTGAAATTTTGCTACCTCGTATTGCACTTATCTTAGGCTACGTTCGGTTATAAAGCTCTCCAAACGCTGCACATATTTTACCAAATTTGGCGATTTATGAGGCGTCAAACCTTCATTTAAGTGTATTTTATGTTCCATATATCACACAACTTGATGAGTAAGACACATGTGAAACGTTTCGCCTTGGCAGCAAGTTTCTTCAGTCAAATACAGTGTAGGCGAATGTACCACCAAAAAAACAGAAGAAATAATTCTGAGGTGATCAGTCTTTTTGCCTTGAGGGTCAATCCTCCAGTGTAAAGCAGATTATAAGATTTACCCTGAAGGGGATCAGGCCCTGATCAACCACGAGGCCTGGTCACAGACCGTACCACGGGGGCGTTAACCCCAGAAATACCCTTCAGGTTTACTCCAGGTATACCAAGATACCATGGTATTGCTCTGTCAAAAAGTCTTACATTACTGACGGTAATTCAACGAAAATTTGACATGTAAATAACGCGTACAGAACTTTGGTATCTTCATTTTCGAAAGGCATCGTCAGCTCACCAGGCTTCTTCAGTCGAATACAAGAGAGGCACAGACAAGAGGCCTAGCTTCTCCCTACAAGCTCCGTGAGGGCGGGGAATGGGGCTAGGCCTGGGGACAGTTGGTCCCAGAAGATGAGGTACTTGTACCTCCTCCCATGGCAGACATAGGTCTCAGACACTCCCAAGACAGGGAGCCAAGGCCGGGTCACCATCTGGAAAAGACCAGGGCCGGGGGAGTACCGGCGAATCAAGAAGAAGAAGAAGGAGAATTTTACAATGTTCAGTCTCACTGCCTGGATAAATTCAGCAATACAGAATCACATATCCTAAGTTACACAAACAAGCAATTGATGTAAAGGTTTGAAGAACCATTTATCGGTAACCTAAGCTTCATTTTTATCTGCCTCATGACGCTGTCATAATGACGCTGTCATCATGGAATATAATCGTAGATTATAAATGAAAGATCTTCATAAAATTAAGTTAGATATTTTAAATGTTTGCTACACAAAAGTAAATTGTTTTGTTATTAATTATTATTATTAGCAGTATTAGTAGTACAGTAGTAGTAATAGTGGTACAAATAGTAGTAGTGGTATTAATAGTAATATTAGTAGCAGTAGTAACAGCAGTATCATAATTATTGTGAAAGTTAAGTGGAAGTGTTAAACCCATAGGGTCATCAGCGTCATGGAAAAAAAGGAACAAGAGCCCTTCACCAGGCTCCTAGTCTTTCCTATCAAAGCAAAAATCATTGGCTTTTGTTTTTCAATATATAAATATATATATATATATATATATATATATATATATAAAACCTCTGATAACTGGAAAGTGTTTTGGTGTCTCAAAGAAAAACAGCAGTGCTCCAACGTACAATAATTTGTGTTAAGCTTCCACTGACCGCTGGTTGTGTCTCGCTGACCAGCGTAATGAGGAGAGCACAAGTTATGATCGACAAAATAGCCTGGAGGAGATATTTCCAGAGCTCTTAAGAACAGTGAAAATATTCTTTCCCTCCGGGAATATGTGTGATGGTATGGTCTGAGTTCGTGTGATGGCCATCCTGACCCTGTTGTGTGATGGTGATGGTCTGAGTGTCGTGTGAGGGCCACCACCCGTCTGCTTCCGTCTGTTGAGGCACTCTTCGTTTTCTGGTTTAAAAACACAAGTGAGCAAATATACTAGGACGTTTCAATCCTAGGACGTTTATCACTTCCAAGGAGCGAAACGTTTTCTAATATGTCATAGTCTTTGCTTACGTGTATTTCTAAACCAATTTGTCTGTATCTGTTGCCTTCGTTCATACCAAGTTTTTATCTACCATCAAAGGTATCTTGATGCCTGCCAAGGGCTCTTGATATATGGTAATCGAGCTCCCCTCCCCTAGGATCAAGCCTTTTTACCTCTTAGTTCCATGGCACTGTTTAATGCACGGGTTTAGCGCTTTTCCGTGAATCTATTTTCCAGAGCTATTTCATGATATTTTCTGAATCAACGTTTTACTCGTTAGTTATCCATCACTTGGGCATTGATAGGTAACTAGGTTTGATCCAAGGAAGGAAAGCATAGTTTCAAATATCCGGAGCAAGAACCCTTCAATTACATCAATAATTGGTTCTTTTCTGCTCCTTCCACGACTCTCATTTTTAAACCTATCTCTATTTTCAACTCTTGAATTAACAGGTTCAGAACATGTTACCTTACCTCGTCTCGTCTCAAAGCTCAGATTTGTTTACGGTTTGCCAGCGCGTTGCCCTGGGATACCACCCACAAAGGTCAGCTAACACCCTCGTACCTACTTACTGCCAGGTGAACATGGGTACCTACTTACTGCCAGGTGAACATGGGCAACAAGTGTGTGTGTGTGTGTGTACGTACTCGCCTATTTGTAGATGCAGGGGTCGAGTCACAGCTCCTGTCCCTGCCTCGTCGCTGGTCGCTACTAGGTCCACACTCCGTGCTCCATGAGTTTTATCGTATATCTTCTTAAAGCTATGTATGTATACTGCCTCCACTACATCACTCTTCAGATTGTTCCACTTCCTGACGAAGAAATACTTCCTACCATCTCTGTGACTCGTATGAGTTGTCAGCTTTCATTTGTGACCCCTTGTTGTTTGTGTGTGTGTGTGTGTGTGAGAAAACTATTTGATAATAGATGAAAATGGTACCGGAAATCAACGTGGAAAACTCTCTAGAATATCCTTAGTCTAAGTATTTCTAATGTTAAGAGGAAGACATATTTCAAGGCCGCTCAGGAGTGAGTGGAAAGCGCTGCCACTTGAGCCAGCAGTCACCCAGGCATACAGAAGTGACCCTACGACATTGTTTCTTTCCTATCATTCAGTCTTAATAATATATCTTGCCTTGCCAAGCCTGTGCTGTTCTTCACCACCTTATTTCATCTCCTTGTCAAACATACGACAAACTCAACACATGAAAAATTAATTTCCTCCTGTAACAAGCTTGTTTAACTCAGCAGGTGATATGAACCAGCTGCTGACCCCAGTAAAGTGTGCGAGAACTGGAATAAACAAGGGGCAGGGAGGAAGCAAACATGTGGAGAGAGAGAGACGATTGGTTATTTGCGTTTGAAGCTGATCGACTGCACGAGGGTCAATTAGGATACATGTCAACTATTAATCCCCAGTCGTGGATATTTTAATCCCTAATATATACATTTAAATAAACAGAAAGTGAATAGTGAAGTAAAGTTTAGTTTGCAGAAGGATTTTATTGGGACAACATTCCGATTTGCAGTTTGATAATTCATAGACGATAATACACACACACACACACACACACACACATACATACATACATACATACATAATATATATATATATATATATATATATATATATATATATATATATATATATATATATATATATATATATGTTGTGCATGCCTGGTAAACAAGGCTGTTGCTGCTTGCAGCCCGTTGGTCCCCATATCTATAATAGCCTGGTTAATCTGGCTGCTTGTGAAGATACTTGGCCAGTTTCCTCTTGACGACTTCTACACTTGTCCCAGCAGTCTCTCTGACATCTTCTGGTAAGATGTTAAATAATCTTGAAGATCTTCATTTGAAAACGTTTTGTCAACTAATCATTCCTTCATCAATTCAATATAGATTTTTTCTCCTGTTCATAAAGAAGTAATTGTGTTTTCAGTGAAGAAAAAAATCCAGTGGATTAATATATCCACTTGTTTTTGTTACGCATCGTAAAATAACAATTTCTTCCTGTCTATGAAGTGCTGGTAGTAACTCCTGTTGGCGTCCGTCGGGTCATAACAGAGGAACGACAGGCTGCCATCCGTCGGGTCATAACAGAGGGACGACAGGCTGCCATCCGTCGGGTCATAACAGAGGAACGACAGGCTGCCATCCGTCGGGTCATAACAGAGGAACGACAGGCTGCTATCCGTCGGGTTATAACAGAGGAACGACAAGCTGCATTCCGTCGGGTCATAACAGAGGAACAACAGGCTGTCATCCGTCGGGTCATAACAGAGAAACGACAAGCTGCCATCCGTCGGGTCATAACAGAGAAACGACAAGCTGCCATCCGTCGGGTCATAACCGAGGAACGTCAAGCTGCCATCTCTCGCCTCAATCATCATCATCCTGGTTTTATGTTCCTGAGGAAATTAACAACCGAGTAGCAGTGTAATATTGCTGTGTGTGTGTGTGTGTGTGTGCTCGTGTATACACACACACACACATACATACATACTTGCCCCTTCACCTTCCTGTGTTAGTGTGACTTATAAATGATACAAGTCGGGCCGAAACATTGCCGTAAGCTCCTCTCCTATGCTCGGGTTATTTAGAACGTGATGTTAGTTAGTTACCATTTTATCCTAGGCACATGTCGATTAGACACTAGGCCTGTTTTATGTGTGTGTGTGTTTCTGTGTGTGTGCGTTTGTGTGTGTGTGTTTCTGTGTGCGTTTGTGTGTGTGTTTCTGTGTGCGTTTGTGTGTGTGTGTGTATTTCTGTGTGTGTGTGTATACATATATATATATCTATATATATGTCGTGGCGATTAGGTAAAACTTGCGATTTTGGCTTAAATAGCAACGCTCACTTTGCCATATAAGACAAGTGAAAATTTGTGTATGCAATAATTTCGCCAAAATCATTCTGAACATAACGAAAAAAATATATTTCATTGTGTTTGTTTATTATTAAATTAATGTTAACGTATCTAAAATATATGTAGTTGGGTTAGGCTAAATTAAATTGCGCTTGTTGTAATAAGGTTAGGTAGGTTTTCAAAGTTTCTCTTGGTACAAAATTATAAATTCTTAAATTAACATAAATGAAAAAATATATCTTTAAACGTATAAGAAAATTTTAGAAAGGACTTATTTTAGATGAGTTCTTGCTAATTGACCAGTTTTACCTAATCGGCACGACATATATATATATATATATATATATATATATATATATATATATATATATATATATATATATATATATATATATATTGTGCTGATTAGGTAAAACTGGCCAATTAGCAAGAACTCATTTAAAATTAAGTCCTTTCTAAAATTTTCTTTATACGTTTAAAGATATATTTTTTTCATTTATGATAATGTAAAAAATGTGTGGCCCCCCCTTTCGCCTATCACCGTAATACGTTCCCATGGGGAAGTGTTAGAACCCATGGGGGGTTCTTCAGTCCTTGGGCAATAGAAAGCAATCAGGTTCTGCACCCAAAAGAAAAAGGCAGTTCTAATTCCTTCGATCAAGATTATCTCACCTGACTGAAGATGCTTAGGACACTCCCGTAGGCCTAATGAATACTGGGCAGGAATTAAAATTCTCTGAGTGTGAGGCGCAATATGGAGACGAAGCTTTCACCGGGAAAACGTTTCGTTTAGGGGAGAATGAAACGTTGTCCCATTAAAGGAGTTATGCCTGAATATTTAGTTAATACTATAAGGATGGACACACAACACTAACAACAGTGGTGGACACAACACTAACAACAGTGGTGAACACAATACTACCGACTGTGGTGGACACACGACACTACCTACAGGCATTAATTCTAGTGGCTTCAAATCGAGGGGAAGAGAGCTGGTAGGCCTGGATGTGATAGAATGGGTCTGTGGTAAATGTGCGCAGTAGGAAAAAAATCTATGCACCCGCATTGCATTGTAGGAGTGGTAATTCAGTGCGACTTTGTCACCAAGGCATCTCACTCCGGCAGTATGAGTGGTGGACACAGCACTACCTACAGTGGTGGCGACACGACACTACCTACAGTGGTGGAGACACGACACTACCTACAGTGGTGGAGACACGACACTACCTACAGTGGTGGAGACACGACACTACCTACAGTGGTGGAGACACGACACTACCTACAGTGGTGGAGACACGACACTACCGACAGTGGTGGAGACACGACACTAGCTACAGTGGTGGACACACGACACTAGCTACAGTGGTGGACACACGACACTATCTACAGTGGTGGACACACGACACTACCGACAGTGGTGGACACACGACACTACCGACAGTGGTGGACACACGACACTACCGACAGTGGTGGACACACGACACTACCGACAGTGGTGGACACACGACACTACCGACAGTGGTGGACACACGACACTACCGACAGTGGTGGACACACGACACTACCGACAGTGGTGGACACACGACACTACCGACAGTGGTGGACACACGACACTACCGACAGTGGTGGACACACGACACTACCGACAGTGGTGGAACACGACACTACCGACAGTGGTGGACACACGACACTACCGACAGTGGTGGACACACGACACTACCGACAGTGGTGGAACACGACACTACCGACAGTGGTGGACACACGACACTACCGACAGTGGTGGACACACGACACTACCGACAGTGGGGACACACGACACTACCGACAGTGGTGGACACACGACACTACCGACAGTGGTGGACACACGACACTACCGACAGTGGTGGACACGACACTACCGACAGTGGTGGAACACGACACTACCGACAGTGGTGGACACACGACACTACCGACAGTGGTGGAACACGACACTACCGACAGTGGGGACACACGACACTACCGACAGTGGTGGACACACGACACTACCGACAGTGGGGACACACGACACTACCGACAGTGGTGGACACACGACACTACCGACAGTGGTGGACACACGACACTACCGACAGTGGTGGACACACGACACTACCGACAGTGGTGGACACACGACACTACCGACAGTGGTGGACACACGACACTACCGACAGTGGTGGACACACGACACTACCGACAGTGGTGGAACACGACACTACCGACAGTGGGGGACACACGACACTACCACAGTGGTGGACACACGACACTACCGACAGTGGTGGACACACGACACTACCGACAGTGGTGGACACACGACACTACCTACAGTACTGGACCTTCCTGCAGCAGCTATCCTATATATATGTCGTGCCGAATAGGTAAAATTGTCAATTAGGAAGAACTCGTTTAAGATTAAGTCCTTTCTAAAATTTTCTCTTATACATTTAAAGATCTATTTTTTTTCATTAATGTTAATGTAAAAATTAATAATTTTGTACCAAAAGAACCTTATAAAACTTACCTAACCTTATAACAAGCGCAATTTAATTTAGCCTAATTCAACTAAATATGTATTAGATAAGTTTACAATAATTTAATAAACAAACTCAATGAAGTATATTTTTTTTGGTTAGGTTCAGAATAATTTTTGCGAAATTATTGCATACACAAATTTTCGCTTGCCTTATACGGCAAGAAGAGCCAAAATCGTAAATTTAGCAATTTGAGATACATTGTGTATATATATATATATATATATATATATATATATATATATATATATATATATATATATATATATATACACACATTTCATCTCAAATTGCTAAATTCACGATTATGTTATATTGAAGTTTGTTTTATTAATATTGCTTTGCAGTAATAAATTCGCTTTCGTATTGCACAAGCAATAAAGTTAATTTGATGGTAAATAAAAGTTGAATGCAATGTCCCACGCTGCGCGGTTATCATTATTTGTCCTCATAACTGTACACCGAGTTAAATATTTATTGACACTTAGCATAAACATGTGGTAGGTATAACTCATAGAAATAATTGTGTGTGTGAGAGAGAGAGAGAGAGAGAGAGAGAGAGAGAGAGAGAGAGAGACTCACCTATATGTATTAATCCCAGCCTCTGCTCAGTCTCTAGTATTGTAAGTCAGTCAGTAAGTTTATTTAGGTACAGGTAATCATACTGTATTTTCCGGCATATAAGACGCAATTTTTCCCCAAATAAGAGTCTTGGAAAAATCAGCCTGCGTCTTATATGCTCAAGTTCAAGATCAGGCTGTGTTAAGCTGTAGCGGTTTTTTACCAACGTCACGTTACAACTGCTGGGAAGCATCTTGACAGCAATCAGTCGACACTTGTGCGTCTTATATGATGGAAAATACGGTAACTACAATTATCATTCATAGTAACTTGCGTGTAACTTATCTAGAATAACCCAGAAAGTCAGACAAAGTGACTTAATTTCCAGTGGGGTATCCCCCTCAAGGAAGGTTCCTTGACGCTGGTGAGGGGCTCTTGACCTAGGGAATTGGATCTATGCTCCAGTTCCCTGAATTAAGCCTGAATACCTTCCACATCCCCCCACAGGCACTGTATAATCTTACGAGTTTAGCGCTTCCCCCTTGATTATATAATCCATTGGGGTCCTTGTCTCATCATACTCATCCTTAAGTACGACTCTCGCCTCTGTATGTTGCCGTCATGCTCAGTCCACTTACTGACCTCATTAAGGCTGAAGAAGTGTTTCCTAACATCGCTGTCACTGGTGTGGGTTTTTAACTTTCAGCTAACCTCCTTGTCTCAAACAGGCTCGCCATGTTCACTATGACGTCCTCTCAGTATTTTGTACGTCGTAATCATGTCACCCCTGATCCTTTTGTTTTCCAGTGCCATTAAGTTTAGCTCCTCCAGTCTTTCCTCCATAGTTTATACCCCTCAGCTCTGGGTCTAGTTTCAGTCAAATCTTTGCAATTTTCCATCAGATTCCACACTGGGGTTGCGTACTACAAGATTAGCATGACATATGACGTGTATAGGGTGGTGAATGTCTCCTTGTTGAAGTTCCTGAAGGCTACCTTTAAATTTGTCAGCTTTGTGTTTGCTGCAGCGGTTACTTTGTTGTGTGTTTCAGGCGAGATTCTTGGGATTGTGCTCACTTCGGTGTTCTCTTTCAGGGAAGTTTGCAGACTTTATTCCCAAAGTCTGTACCCTGTTTCCGGTCTTCTATGCTTTTCCCGATTTTCATAACTTTGCTTGGATTAAATTCTAACAGCCACTTACTAGTCAGACAAATTCTGCAGCTTGTCCAAATCCATTTGTAGTCATTCCTGTTCTTCACCTTTTTGCATAATCTTAATTAGTTTCCTATATGGTTATTGGTTGTGATTGTGATTACGTGTTTGTGATTACGTGTTTGTGATTACGTGTTTGTGATTACGTTTTTGTGATTACGTGTTTGTGATTACGTGTTTGTGATTACGTGTTTGTGATTACGTGTTTGTGATTACGTGTTTGTGATTACGTGTTTGTGATTACGTGTTTGTGATTACGTGTTTGTGATTACGTGTTTGTGATTACGTGTTTGTAGTTACAGGAGCAGAACCTTTCTCTTGTTTTTTCGTCTTCAATATGAAGAATTTCGAGTCTTAAAACTACGGGTGGCAGTGATGCATTTCTACTGTAGCTCATGGACCCAAATAAGATTATACACATAATCGTATCACACAAGATATCAAGTTCTAGTTCAGTGTTTTGAATTGGTATTTTGTAAATGATTTTGTTACAAGTAATAATTTGAAGATGGCAATTCTGTCAAAATTATGAGTTATGTTAAAAAAGTGGTACAAAATTATGAGCTATGTTATAAATGGTAAAAAAAATACGAGCTATGTTAAAAATGATACAAAATTCGACAAGTTGATGATTAAAACACTTGTGCAACAGTTTGGTATCTTTATTGAAACGTTTCGACAATAAAGATACCCAACTTTTGCATGTCTTAATCATCAAAATTTTGAGCTACTGACTGTGCCGATCTAGCTCAACAAAACCGAGAGCTGTAGCAGATTCAGTACAGTTGTATAAACATCAGCAAGTTAGAGTAAATTTGTTTTATTTATGTACGAGTCAGACGTCGATCCTAAAGCAATTTTGATGACTCTTAAATACCGTAAAAATTTTAATATTACAAAGTGTTTCATTTTCCAAAAGCGACACATAAGTGTATTAGCAACTTTTCAATTCAACCAAACTGAACAAGCAAGAGCTGTTACATTTTCATTTCTTGTTTTTTTTTCGTAGCAGACGACTTAAAATAGAAACTTACCATTGTCGTGCGGCACCTCGCTGATGATGCGCTGCGTGTCTGCCAACATTTCCATTACATTAGTATTGAAATATTTCCACGTTCTTTGGACTATACATGTTATTTGTCTAGGTTAGTTCAGATTTGTCAGGAAACAAGTGTTTCCTGACGCGGGTCTTAGTCATATGATGACCCCACAGCTGGAGCTTTTGGTCATCTGACAGAGGCCTTCAACTGGCTTACCATTCCACCACTTTAAAAATTATGGTTGTGACTGTAACCACAGTTACATGATATTGTTGATTATTCACTCTCCATTCTCCGTCATAATCTAAATCGCCCAGTTCCAATTTGTGTGTTTTTATACCAATGATTAATTCGTCTTGAGTGATATTGAGGATAGCTGGACATATACTTCCTCTCTTTTGTGTTAATTACTGTTTCTATTCTCATGTCCACTGATTGGATTACTGTCATCATTATTTTCTGTTGCACTGCCCAATTTAATTTCCATTTTCAAACGCATATTGTTAGCGTCCTTTCCGATTTTAGTGTCAAATAACAAGCCTTATTTTTCAGTGGATTGAATTCAACTTTAGCAAGTTTTCTCATTCTGTCACACGAAGTAATGTGTTTTCGTTGTCTGTTGG
Source organism: Cherax destructor (assembly GCA_009830355.1). Taxonomy (NCBI): domain Eukaryota; kingdom Metazoa; phylum Arthropoda; class Malacostraca; order Decapoda; family Parastacidae; genus Cherax; species Cherax destructor. The sequence goes on from WNWK01000593.1 coordinate 216,339, forward strand.
TGTTTGTGTTTTATGGCCCCAGTGATGTTATCCAGAACACTTGTCATCTTTGCCTCTGACCGTGTTCTCTTGCACGTGTTTTCAGAATGAATCTCAGAAACCAATAGGAATATTTATAACTCTGTAAATTTTCCACAAAACACACGACCTATATATTATGTTCTTTTATTTTTTCGGCCTTTAAATATAGTGATTTAAAGCTAAATATTTTAAATTTAAAAGCCCTTAATGAAAATGGTTTTACTGATATTCTTATGTTTCAGTATACTAAAAGTAAGAACAGGATGAGTCCATTAAATTTAACATGGGTAGCACCAATGTTTTTATTTTTAGTGGATTAGATTTAGTATATTAATGTTTCTGAAGTGCTCATACAGATGTGTTTCGGGAGGTAATTTTCCTTATTCTGTGGATTATATTCACTATGAAATGGCTGTTTATTCGCCGTCCATTCGCGTCGCCAGAATTAAAATTGTTCATTCCACTTCAGTCCCTTCCTCACTGTCAGGTCTGTGGTTGGTACACTTCCTCACTGTCAGGTCTGTGGTTGGTACACTTCCTCACTGTCAGGTCTGTGGTTGGTACACTTCCTCATCATGCATGTGACCATGCACTTGCTCGTCAGTTGAGTTGCCTGGCTTGTTGTATGTCAGCGGTATGCAATACCGACAAGATACCCAAATGTTGCACATTATCTTGCCAGGCACAGACACTTTGGAAGTTTGAGGTGTTCACATACTTGGAAGACATGAGTTGCAACACTGCATCTAACGTGTGATTGCCTTCACCTATGGTCCAGCCACATCCCATAGGTCTGGTGCAGTCTGATCATTCACACCGTGGACACGCATGAGAAGAAGATAATTGCATGGTAAAAGATGACTGGATTTCATCTCCAAGTTTTGCACATAAGAGGTGGTAGTGGACCTCACTGACCACATAGAGGCAGAAAAGCATGCATTCATTCGGCAAAGTTCTCCTGGTGGGTATGTCTCTCCTTAAGAAGCTTAAGTGATAACCAGTAGCAGCGAACGCAACGGTGCCACAGACTACTTTCCTGATTGCAATTATGCTGAATTTTCTCTTCTGTACATAGTACATTGTCTAAGAGCCTTTATTTTGCTTGGGTTCGATTCGGCGTAAGCTGTCAGTGGCCCTATAAACCCAAACAACAAGTTATGCTTCCTCCTCAAGTTTTTGTTTACTCTCTTATAAGATGCACTTTGTCGCCTTGCCTCATCGACTTACATTTCTCCCTGGTAAAGATGTTTGGCATCTCCTGTGGTATCTGTCCAATAAGCAAGTCATTTGCAATCTCTGAGACTGCACCTGAAAGTTTGATGTCAGCAGCTCTCAGGAGGGTATCCAGGAGTCTGTGTTCTGTGGTGATACCAGGTTTGAGTTTCGATCTTTGGTTAAACAATGAACTGGGCAAGTCATAAACGCAGTCGTCGGCTCATCACCACAATGTCCTGATTCAAGCACGGGGTTTAATATTTAGAAAGGCATCAAATACCTGAAAACAAGTAAATTTTAAAGACTGATCATGGGGATCTAATTGATGATATTTACAATATGAGTGATAGTCCTATTAAAGAATAAACAAATCACAATTCTTTGTCTGGAACAACACAAAAATAACCTGAACTGAGGAGACGGACGCCCTTTAACTTCTCATTTGTGATTGATTAGTAGTCGAAGTTGGACCAAAACGTCACCTTAGATGTGTCTCCTAATTGCGGGTTATTTGTATATAATCAAGTTAATTATGCACTGAAGTGTTCACTCCAGCTGTACTGACAAGGTATACATTGTATGCTTTTCCGCTGCTCTGTTGCTTCAGTAGATAAATGGGCATAATTCTGGCACTTTAAATTGATTTTACTCTAAGCAAGACTTAACTGAAAAGTCTTTCTTAAACGGGACAGTCATGTCTCAGTAGACCATGAAACGTTAACACTATTATCTGATATTCAACAACGAAATATTTTTCCTCTAAAATCTACAAGTAAAAGCGTATTGAAATAAAATATTGTTTATTTAGCCATTTAGAACACTTAAATGGCCATTTTCCAGCCCAGGCAAGAGAAACCAGACTATGCCACAGGATCCAAATAATGCCATAACAAGTAAGTAGAATTAATATAGTGGAATAGTCATGTTTGAAAATCGTGTAGGGATTTCGTAGTGTAAAGTAGAAGGCAATGTGGGATTACCAAAGGTATAATTCTCAGAGGGCAGAGGAAGTGTTGCTGAGGTGGGTTGCTCATTTAAAGGGGATGGAGAAGAATAGGTTGACCAAAAGTGTGTGTAAAGGAAGGAAAGGTAGAGATAGTCACGGGATGGGTAGAAGGAAGGGGAGTAAAGAAGGTTTTGAGTGTCAGATGCTTGAACATCGTACAGGTTTGTCTATGTTTCATCGGGGCGAGTGTAAGCCAATGCATTTTAAACGCATGAAAACCTTTTGAAAGTATTCAGGAAAACGAGGCTAGTTGGACTGAGTCCTGAAAGTGGAAAATACGGTGCTTGTCCTTTGAAGGATTGGTGGGGATGTTTCAGTTCTGAGGGTCATTTAAAATGAGATGTTTTCACATTTCTGACAAAACAGCCAATTAATGAATAAGGTGTTTTTTCAGTCATCTTACCTCGGATATTCTTACAAACAAACTGGACTCACGAAATCGTAATGACACGATTGCAAACAAACCATATGGTATGGTTTAACAAACTGTAACCTGGATGGTTTTGCCACCACAGGTATACCTTTGATATACCTTTGCTGAGTTCCGAGAGCATTACTACTCGCAGCTCCGGCCTTGGGCCAGGCTCGTCTGGTGCTTACTTGGTCATCCAGGCTACTACTGCTGCTCTGGCTCAAGTCTACGAAGTCTACGCTTTCATCTGTGAGAGACCCAAGAGTATTTTCGTCACTACTTTTTACGTTGTTGCCAGATCTGGCCTCATTCTGTATGACCTCGGTGGTTTAGCGCATACTTTTCCTTATAATAATGATGTGGCTTCATTGTCTCTGTGTCGATGTTAAACCAATCTTCCTCGTCATTATTTCATGATTTTTGTTTTTTGTTTATCGTAGCTTTTTATTTACTGTTGTCTACTAAAGAGGCCATTATCAGTGTATTTAGCATACTTATTTATGTATCTAAATTCTTCGATTCAGAGGAAACCATGGTGTTTATTTTTTATTAACACATCGGCCGATTCCCACCAAGGCAGGGTGGCCCGAAAAAGAAAAACTTTCATCATCATTCACTCCATCACTGTCTTGCCAGAAGGGTGCTTTACACTACAGTTATAAAACTGCAACATTTACACCCCTCCTTCAGAGTGCCGGCACTGTACTTCCCATCTCCAGAACTCAAGTCCGGCCTGCCGGTTTCCCTGAATCCCTTCATAAATGTTACTTTGCTCACACTCCAACAGCACGTCAAGTATTAAAAACCATATGCCTCCATTCACTCCTATCAAATACGCTCACACATGCTTGCTGGAAATCCAAGCCCTCGCACACAAAACTTCCTTTACCCCTCCTCCAACCTTTCCTAGGCCGACCCCTACCCCGCCTTCCCTCCACTACAGATTTATACACTCTCGAAGTCACTCTGTCTCGTTCCATTCTCTCTACATGTCCAAACCACCTCAACAACCCTCCTCAGCTCTCTGGACAATCGTTTTGGTAATCCCGCACCTCCTCCTAATTTCCAAACTCCGAATTCTCTGCATTATATTCACACCACACATTGACCTCAGACATGACATCTCCACTGCCTCCAGCCTTCTCCTCGTTGCAACATTCATCACCCATGCTTCACACCCATATAAGAGCGTTGGTATAACTATACTCTCATACATTCCCCTCTTTACTTCCATGGACAAGGTTCTTTGTCTCCACAGACTCCGAAGTGCTCCACTCACCCTTTTCCCCTCATCAATTCTATGATTCACCTCATCCTTCATAGACCCATCCGCCGACATGTCCACTCCCAAATATCTGAATACATTCACCTCCTCCATACTCTCTCCCTCCAATCTGATATCCAATCTTTCGTCACCTATTCTTTTTGTTATCCTCATCACCTTACTCTTTCCTATATTCACTTTCAATTTTCTTCTTTTACACACCCTACCAAATTCATCCACCAACCTCTGCAGCTTCTCTTCAGAATCTCCCAAAGCACAGTGTCATCAGCAAAAAGCAACTGTGACAACTCCCACTTTGTATTTGCTTCTTTATCTTTTAGCCCAACACCTCTTGCCAAGACCCTCGCATTCACTTCTCTTACAACCCCATCTATAAATATATTGAACAACCACGGTGACATCACACATCCTTGTCTAAGGCCCACTTTTACTGGGAAATAGTCCCTTCCCTCCTACACACTCTAACCTGAGCCTCACTATCCTCATAAAAACTCTTCACTGCTTTCAGTAACCTTCCTCCTATTCCATACACCTGCAACATCTGCCACATTGCCTCCCTATCTACCCTATCATACGCCTTTTCCAAATCCATAAATGCCACAAAAACATCTTTACCCTTATCCAAATACTGTTCACCTATATGTTTCACTGTAAACACTTGGTCTACACACCCCTACCTTTCCTAAAGCCCCTTGTTCATCTGCTATCCTGCTTTCTGTTTTACTCTTAATTCTTTCAATAATAACTCTACCATACACTTTACCAGGTACACTCAACAGACTTATTCCCCTATAATTTTTGCACTCTCTTTTGTCCCCTTTGCCTTTATACAAAGGAACAATACACGCTCTCTGCCAATCCCTAGGTACCTTACCCTCTTCCATACATTTATTAAATAATAGCACCAACCACTCCAAAATTATATCCCCACCTGCTTTTAACATTTCTATCTTTATCTCATCAATCCCAGCTGCCTTACCCCTTTCATTCTACCCACTGCCTCACGAACTTCCCTACACCCACAACTGGCTCTTCCACACTCCTACAAGATGTTATTCCTCCTTGCCCTACACACGAAATCACAGCTTCCCTGTCTTCATCAACATTTAACAAATCCTCAAAATATTCTCTCCATCTTCCCGATACCTCTAACTCTCCATTTAATAACTCTCCTCTCCTATTTTTAACTGTCAAATCCATTTGTTCTCTAGGCTTCCTCAACTTATTAATCTCATTCCAAAACTTTTTCTTATTTTCAACAAAATTTGCTGATAACATCTCACCCACTCTCTCATCTGCTCTCTTTTACATTGCTTCACCACTCTTTTAACCTCTCTTTTCTCTCCATATACTCTTCCCTCCTTGCATCACTTCTACTTTGTAAAAACCTCTCATATGCTAACTTTTTCTCCCTTACTACTCTCTTTACATCATCATTCCACCAATCGCTCCTCTTCCCTCCCGCACCCACTCGCCTGTAACCACAAACTTCTGCTGAACACTCTAACACTACATTTTTAAATCTACCCCATACATTTTCGACCCCATTGCCTACACTCTCACTAGCCCATCTATCCTCCAATAGTTGTTTATATCTTACCCTAACTGCCTCCTCTTTTAGTTTATAAACCTTCACCTCTCTTTTACTTACTGATTCTATTTTCCTTGTATCCCATCTACCTTTTACTCCCACTGTAGCTATAACTAAAAAGTGATCATGGTGTTATAATTTTTAATGGTTATAGTTATAACCATAATTTTTAAAGGGGTGGAGTGGTAAGCCAGCGGAAGGCCTCGGTCAGATGACCAAAAGCTCCAGTGGCGCGTCACCATATGACTAAGAATTTTTAATGGTTTGAGGTGATTTAATGTTGTTGAGCCCCATGCACAGATTCCATAAATGAGATAGGGGTAAATGAGTGAGTGATAAAGGGAAAGGAGAGCTGGTTGTGGAACATAGTACCACCTTATCTTGGATAGTATTCCTACGGTCTTGGAGACTTTCTTGGAAATTTGTTGTATATATGTCTGAAATTTGAGGCCACTGTCAAGGTGGACACAACAGTGTTCATTGCATGTAATGGTCCAGCAATTGCAAGAGGCACAAACAACCTGCTCTAAACCTATGTTGCCCTAGGTTGTACAGTTGTTGTAATTCCTTATGAAGGACTTGAGTTTTCTAACGCATTTTTTTCCTGGATGCGACCCACAACAATCGGCTAACACACAGGTACCTATTTTAATACTAGGCAGACAGGGGAAGCAGGGGTATGTTTCTCAGCGCCAGGAAATCAAACTCAAGACCTTGAGATTATAAGTCAAACGCTGTCACCGGTGAGCTACGAGGCATCCAAGTGAGGGAGAGCACAAAAGGACCCGCGTCAGGAATCACTTGTCTTGTTTCCTGATAAACCTTACCTAACCTAACCTAACCTAACCTAACCTAACCTAACCTAACCTAAACCTAAACCTAACCTTACCTAACCTGAACTGAAAAATTTCTGCGGACTGTCATCTTAGCCATATAATGACACACTTCGTACAGCTCATGGTTATTTGACCGATGTTTCCATCTGGCTAACTTGACTGGCCCAAAGAAAGGCATAAATCTCGTGTCAGTGTGACTTGTAAATCGTCTAAATCGGACCGAAACGTCGTCGTAAAGCTTCTATGTGCGGGGTATATATGTATTGTTCCAGTCACGTTATTGTGTCTTTTTTTTATTTTTTCTCGTATCTACGATTCGTTTTTCCTCCCCAAATAAATGCAGAAGGTCACCACACAGTGATGATATTCCTGCCAACTGAATGAACTTTTAAGTTAAAAGTTTAATGACCGCGTGAGGGTCATTAAGACTGCATGTCTTGTGTCAACCACCAATCAAGACATGTTTGGAATGAAGAGTATAAAAATAACGACACGATGGAGAGAGAAACGTAAATGCAGTAAATAATAAGACGGCATAATTCCGTGTCTGGAACAGTACGAAGGAGAGAGAAGTTTATGGCGACGTTTCGGTCCGAATTGGACCATTGCCTATTTACACACAATGTGTGAAATGTGCGTGACAAATGCGGTATAATGTGAGCCATTATTGAAAACGCATTGAGCATCATGAATTAAAAAATCTATTAGTGACTTGATAAAGACCACGCTTGGGCGAAACGATGGCAATGATGAGTCACATCACACAGTAAATATTAAAAAAAAAATACTTTAATTACAAAAATAGAGATAAAAATAAACCCTCCGTGTATATACAGCAAAAGGTATACAAATCTGGGTGTATATACCACCATGATTTCTGCTGTTGACTCGTGAGACATGAGTGTTTAAGAGGAAGCAACAAGTGTGAAAAAGCCGGCAGGTTTTCGCTGTAATGCGGTGGTGATGAGCGGGCGGGCGGCCATCCTGCCGTTGTTTACATACCATTATCCTCGGGATCTCATTATGCTAAAAGCATTTGGGCAACTCTACGACCCGCTGATGAGATCCCTGCTGCCGCCGCTGCTGCTGTTGCTGCTCCTGCAGCTGCAAGAATCAGCTTCCCAACTACGTGACTATCAACCCGCGCTGCCGCAAGCATAGGGTAAAGACAGACTGCAGGAATTACCGTCTACCTGCATGACTGTTTACGTTCCTTGTACTTCCGTAGGCAAGGGAACGATTGAGATACACTGCAAGAATCAATATCTACCTGCATGACTGACTACGTTTCTTGTATTCCCGTAGGATAGGGAAGGGGAGAGGGACACTGTAGAAATCAGCATCTACCTACGTTTCTTGCATTCCTGTAGGCAAGGGACGGGTAGACACACACTGAAGGAATCAGCATTTACCTGTATAACTACGTTCATTTGCAGACTGAAGACTTTCCTAACTCATTCTACTTTCAGGATGAGTTCTGATATCCTACTTCCACTCATTTACTGGCTAAGAGCTATCATCCTACCAAAGCTCATTTTAAAACATAGAGATGTTTCTTTACGTAACATGATTTACAGATTAATATTTAAATTTTCTCATCCAGTTCACAAGTTAACAGTTCTTATTCATTTACAGCAGAAACACTGATAATAACAGCAACAACACCAGCAGAAACACTGATAATAACAGCAACAACACCAGCAGAAACACTGATAATAACAGCAACAACACCAGCAGAAACACTGATAATAACAGCAACAACACCAGCAGAAACACTGATAATAACAGCAACAACACCAGCAGAAACACTGATAATAACAGCAAAAACACCAGCAGAAACACTGATATTAACAGCAACAACACCAGCAGAAACACGGGTAATATCACCCACAGCAACACTACACACACATGTAATATCACCCACAGAAACACAGGTGATATCACCCACAGATACATAGGTGATATCACCCACAGAAACACAGGTGATATCACCCGATACATGGTGATATCACCCACAGAAACACAGGTGATATCACCCACAGAAACACAGGTGATATCACCCACAGAACACAGGTGATATCACCCACAGAAACACAGGTGATATCACCCACAGAAGACACACAGGTGATATCACCCACAGAAAACACAGGTGATATCACCCACAGAAACACAGTGATATCACCAGAACCAGGTGATATCACCCACAGAAACACAGGTGATATCACCCACAGAACACAGGTGATATCACCCACAGAAACACAGGTGATATCACCCAACAAGAAACACAGGTGATATCACCCACAGAAACACAGGTGATATCACCCACAGAAACACAGGTGATATCACCCACAGGAAACACAGGTGATATCACCCACAGAAACACAGGTGATATCCCACACTAATCCACAGAAACACAGGTGATATCACCCACAGAAACACAGGTGATATCACCCACAGAAACACAGGTGATATCACCCACAGAAAACACAGGTGATATCACCCACAGAAACACAGGTGATATCACCCACAGAAACACAGGTGATATCACCACAGAAACACAGGTGATATCACCCACAGAAACACAGGTGATATCACCCACAGAAACACAGGTGATATCACCCACAGAAACACAGGTGATATCACCCACAGAAACACAGGTGATATCACCCACAGAAACACAGGTGATATCACCCACAGAAACACAGGTGATATCACCCACAGAAACACAGGTGATATCACCCACAGAAACACAGGTGATATTACCCACAGAAACACAGGTGATATCACCCACAGAAACACATGTAACACCACCAACACCCCTGAGACACAGCACTAAGATCATCACTCCCACTACAAGAATATTCTCTTTCTTATGGCCCAAAAAATTAACAGCATTAGTCGTCTGAATTCTCTTAAGAAGTAACGTGGTGTAGCAGCTGTGCGTTACCAGTAACGGGCAGGACATAACCATCCAGAGTGATGAGTGTATTAAGGCAGAGATTTGAAACCATCCTCCTTAGTGTGTGTGTGTGTGTGTGTGTGTGTGTGTGTGTGTGTGTCTGTCTGTCTGTCTGTGTACGGACTCACCTAGTTGTTGTACTCATCTGGTTGTGTTTGCAGGGGTTGAGTCACAGCTCCTGGCCCCGCCTCTTCACAGGTCTCTACTGAGTCACTCTTCCTGCTCCATGAGCTTTATCATACCTCTTCTTAAAGCTATGTAGGGATCCTGCCTCCACTACATCACTTCCCAGACTATTCCACTTCCTGACAACTCTGTGACTGAAGAAATACTTCCTAACATCCCTGTGATTCATCTGAGTCTTCAACTTCCAACTGTGTCCCCTTGTTGCTGTGTCCCATCTCTGGAACATCCTGTCTCTGTCCACCTTGTAGATTCCTCTCAGTATGTGTGTTTGTGTATGTATGTACTCACATAATTGTAGTTGCAGGGGTCGATTCATAGCTCCTGTCCCCGCCTTTTCACTGATCGTTTCAAGTCCACTCTCTCTCTCTCTGCTCCATGAGCTTCATCATACCTCTTCTTAAAGCTACGTATGGGTGCTGCCTCCACTACATCACTCTCCAGACAGTTCCACTTCCTGACCACTCTGTGACTGAAGAAATACTTCCATTTACTCTCCAACTTTGATTCTACTTTTCAATCGCTTTAACGAAAAATTGACTTAAAAAGAGGAATTTTATATAGAAAAGGGGTATAAGGAGAGGGTTATAAGAGGGTTGACTGTAGCAACAATCAAGAAAAATCATTGTTATTGTATACAATCGATGTTCCACCAGACTGTTTCTTTATGTGTAGTGAAACACGACATATTTTAAAAACAATTATCATTACCATATCTTGGAGAGAAATGTATACAATACAGTGGACCCCGGTTTTTGTGATTTTTTCGTTCCAGAATGCTGTTCAAGTGTCATTACCAAACGAATTTATTCCCATAAGAAATAATGTAAATTAGACTAGTCCTTTTAGACCCCCAAAAATACACTTACAAAAGCACTTACAAAAATACACTTACATAATTGTTTGAGTTTGGAGCATCACGAAAACCGGGGGTCCACTGTCATGATGGGAGACGACAAATGCAGTATAATTCAGTCGTTTATTGACGTTTCGCCCATGCAATGAGCTTTGTCATCTGTTTGGTTAAGGTTGCTCAGTGTTTGTCTGAAACGTCGTGAATAGTCAATCACTTTGTACTTTATTTATGTCTCCATCGTTAAAATATTCATGAAATAAAAGTATAAACACTGTTAACTTGACCTGATCTAACATAATCTAACCTTACCTAACCTTACCTTACCTAACCTTACCTAACCTTACCTAACCTTACCTAACCTTACCTAACCTTACCTAACCTTACCTTACCTAACCTTACCTAACCTAACCTAGCCTTACCTAACCTTGATAAATTACACACATTTGCAACACTTGGGTGTCTTTATTGTGGAAACGTTTCGCCACACAGTGGTTTCATCAGTCCAATGCAAAGAGGAATGGTTGAAGATCAGAAGGAGTTTGAGGTAATCAGTCCCTTCACTCCTTCTGACCTTCAGCATTCTTCTTTGCACTGGACTGAGGAAGCCACTGTGTTGCAAAACGCTACCACAGTAAAGATACCCAAATGTTGCATGTGTGTCTAATTTATAAATTTGTCGGTTCTCTGAATCATTTATCTACTTTCCTAACCTACCCTTACCTACGTTATCCTAAACTAACATAGAAACATTGGTAACCTAACCTAACTTAATCTTTCTTATCCTGTCTTTACCATAACCTTACGTAAACTAAGTTAACCTAACATAGAAACCTTGGTAACCATTCTAGAAGCATTGGTAACGATTCTAGAAGTATTGGTAACGATTCTAGAAGTATTGGTAACGATTCTAGAAGTATTGGTAATAATTCTAGAAGTATTGGTAACTGTTCTAGAAGTATTGGTAACTGTTCTAGAAGTATTGGTAACGATTCTAGAAGTATTGGTAACGATTCTAGAAGTATTGGTAACGATTCTAGAAGTATTGGTAACGATTCTAGAAGTATTGTTAACGATTCTAGAAGTATTGGTAACGATTCTAGAAGTATTGGTAACGATTTTAGAAGTATTGGTAACCATTCTAGAAGTATTAGTAACGATTCTAGAAGTATTGGTAACGATTCTAGAAGTATTGGTAACGATTCTAGAAGTATTGGTAACGATTCTAGAAGTATTGGTAACGATTCTAGAAGTATTGGTAACGATTCTAGAAGTATTGGTAACGATTCTAGAAGTATTAGTAACCATTCTAGAAGTATTGGTAACCATTCTAGAAGTATTGGTAACCATTCTAGAAGTATTGGTAACCATTCTAGAAGTATTAGTAACCATTCTAGAAGTATTGGTAACCATTCTAGAAGTATTAGTAACCATTCTAGAAGTATTGGTAACTATTCTAGAAGTATTGGTAACCATTCTAGAAGTATTGGTAACCATTCTAGAAGTATTGGTAACCATTCTAGAAGTATTGGTAACCATTCTAGAAGTATTGGTAACCATTCTATAAGTATTGGTAACCATTCTATAAGTATTGGTAACCATTCTATAAGTATTGGTAACCATTCTATAAGTATTGGTAACCATTCTATAATGTATTGGTAACCATTCTATAAGTATTGGTAACCATTCTATAAGTATTGGTAACCATTCTATAAGTATTGGTAACCATTCTATAAGTATTGGTAACCATTCTATAAGTATTGGTAACCATTCTATAAGTATTGGTAACCATTCTATAAGTATTGGTAACCATTCTATAAGTATTGGTAACCATTCTATAAGTATTGGTAACCATTCTATAAGTATTGGTAACCATTCTAGAAGTATTGGTAACCATTCTAGAAGTATTGGTAACCATTCTAGAAGTATTGGTAACCATTCTAGAAGTATTGGTAACCATTCTAGAAGTATTGGTAACCATTCTAGAAGTATTGGTAACCATTCTAGAAGTTTTGGTAACCATTCTAAAAGTTTTGGTAACCATTCTAGAAGTATTGGTAACCTTTCTAGAAGTATTAGTACCATTCTAGAAGTATTGGTAACCATTCTAGAAGTATTGGTAACCATTCTAGAAGTATTGGTAACCATTCTAGAAGTTTTGGTAACCATTCTAGAAGTATTGGAAACCATTCTAGAAGTATTGGTAACAATTCTAGAAGTATTGGTAACCATTTTAGAAGTATTGGTAACCTAACTGTGCTATCCCTTTACCTTGCCTTGCCATGCCTTGCCATGCCTTGTCATGCCTTGCTATGCCTTGCCATGCCTTGCTATGCCTTGCCATGCCTTGCCTTGATATGCCATGCCATGCCTTTTCAATCGCATTAACGAAAAATTGACCTAAAAAGAGGAACTCTATATAGAAGAGGGTTATACCATGCCTTGCCATTTCTTGCCTTGCCATGCCATGCCATGCCATGCCATGCCATGCCATGCCTTGCCATGCCTTGCCATGCCTTGCCATGCCTTGCCTTGCTATGTCATGTCATACCATGCCTTTTCAATCGCATTAACGAAAAATTGACCTAAAAAGAGGAACTTTATATAGAAGAGGGTTATGCCATGCCTTGCCATGCCATGCCTTGCCTTGGTCCCTCTTGGGGTTACTGTCAAATAAAAAACTGCCATGTGACAATGGCCTGTGACGAACCGAAATGGCGTCACAAGGTTCCTATATATATATATTTTTTTTTTTGATCAACCAGACTCTTAGCCTATAAATCCAACTGTCTACATAAAACCTGAAGAAAAAAAACGAGGTTTAGCGCGAGGATGACTGACTACAAACTCGTTTGATATTTCCGTGTTTTACCGTAACAAACCCAATTTGTTACGACAAAGTTGCGTGTCTGTCGGAGCGTCGTGACCTGAGATGGGCCGGGTGGACGCACGGGAAGGAGACGGAAGACTGGATAAAAATCAGAGAAAGCGAGACGCAAGGAGAGAGAGAAAGAAGAATAATGGAAAGAAAGTGAAAAGAAAATTTGTTAGAATGTTAAAGAGAAAGTAAGGGAGAAAGATATTAGAAGAATATGGGTGGAAGAGAAAATAAGAAACAGAGGAGTTGTAAGGAGGAGTAAAGAGGAAGAATGAGAAAGTGAGAAGTTTAGCTCAAGTTGAGCGAAACGTTGTTATAATAAACATATTAAGTCTTATTAAAGATGAACACCTTAGTCTTGAAGGTGTTTATCACCTGTCCAAATCTTATGACCTGATTGTTTCGTCTTTTCTACATACTTCTACAGTCTTCACACCCTTGTATTGATAAAGCCACTGGAGGGCGAAACGTCTACAAATTAAAGATACCCAGATGTTTCACATGTGTCTAATTCTACAACGAGGATCAAGTCGCAAGTCGATTACTTTTATAATTCTCATTTCCAATTACAGCTCTTGTCCTTATAGTAAGGATGTAAAATGATTCAGACACTTGTACAACACTTGGGTATCTTTACTGAGGAAACGTTTCGCCAGCCAGTGGCTTCATCAGTCCAATACAAACACACAGCAAAATCTTCGGATTTTGATACAGGGAATTCTTCACCTACTTCCACAAGTGGATTTGTCCACTGTGACACTGCCTACTACTGCTGCACCTCACCTGTCTACAGTATATAAGCTACTTCGCACATATGCTGTATTCTTTTCAAGATTGATGGACTGATTACATCGACTCCAGGCTGAGGGACTAATTACCTCAAACTACTCCTGATGTTCACCATTCTTCTCTTGTGTAGGACTGATGAAGCCACTGTCTGGCGAAACGTTTCCTCAGTAAAGATACCCAAGTGTTGCACATGTCCTTATGACAAGGTTAGGTTCTATGATGCACAAACGAAATAACACTTTCCTGCCTGTGATCCAATTTCTTTCTTGGGAACTGTTAACTTATAATAATATTTCTTCAGGAAAGTTCCCAAATGTTTACAACATAAATAAATAAATAATGATTTTTTTTCAGTGTGTGTGTTTGCTAAGCAAGTAAATCTTTGTTGTTTGTTTGTGCAGTAGCGTGTGTGTGTGTGTGTGTGTGTGTGTGTGTGTGTGTGTGTGAGAATAAGTAAGACGCATGTTCAACAGTTTAGTATCTTTATTCCGAAACGTTTCGCCCACACAGTAGGCTTTTTCAGTCGAGTACAGAAGAGTGAGCAGAAGCAGTAGAGATGTAAAGACGGTGTCATCAGTCCATCACTCTTGAAGACTTAGTTTTGAGGTGGTCAGTCACTCAATATTGCTTTTGTGTTGCTTGTCACATAATCCTTTAATTAGATGGGGATCGAACCCATGGCAAGCGAGTCCTAAAACTCACAGGCCAAGTGGTTTACACACTGGTCTAAAGTTCACTTCCCACCCGTTCCATGGTTTCATTAATTAGGTTACCCGCCGTGTCATTTACTAAATGACACGGCGGGTACGGGGCTTGAACGGAACAGGTGGGGCTTGAACCCATGGCAAATTCGTGACACGTGTAACAGTTTGCCATCTTTATTGACAAGACGTTTCGCCTGCTCAGCAGGCTTCTTCAGTCGATATACAGAGAACACAACAGAACGCAACTGATGTCCCATCTTTTACGCAATCTACGCATTCTGTCTTGCTGAATGTCGTAGAAAGTAGATGAATAGTGAGAAGGTCATTGTTCTTAGGTAGACGTATAGTATCTGTTTCGTGTGTGGTTGGACTTCACAAATATACTGGGTAATGTTTTTTCTCTGGCGCTCAGCAGACGGAGGATCAAGCCTTCAGCAGACGGAGGATCAAGCCTCCACCAAACCTAGCACTGAATGACCCACGTGGGCTTAGCGCCGAACGTGAATTTATATATATTAAATTGGATGCATCATTAGTGTGCTGCTATCTTCTCCAGGCTGAGGGACCAACAACCTCAGTTCTACATCTACAAGGGTGATGGACTGATACATCGTCTTCACATCTCTACTGCTCCTGCCTACTTTCTGTACTCGACTGAAGAAGTCTACTGTGTAGGCGAAACGTTTCTGGATAAAGTTGCCTAACTGTTGCCTATGTGTCTTACCTACCTACCATCAATATAGTTATACATTGGGAACAAAAGTTAGCTATGTTTCTTCTTGTCATGTTCCATCCTGTAGGGTGAGCTCATATGTAGTAGACTGAAGATTAAACGACATTTCGGGTCTATTTAGACAGAAACATCGTCATAAATTAAGCGTTTTATTGAAGTTTACCTGAAGTCTGATGATTCAGACACATATTGGCGGAACGTTTCAACAATAAAGATACCTAACTGTTGCACATGTGTCTTAATCATCAAATGGTAGGTACTGTGCACTGTTTTCAACATTACCTGAAGTCAACCACACTGTAAACTTGCAAGGAAATAAAAAATGAATTTGAGTGTGGCCGGGTCACTATCTGGAAAAGACCCGGGCCGGGTCACTATCTGGAAAAGACCCGGGCCGGGTCACTATCTGGAAAAGACCCGGGCCGGGTCACTATCTGGAAAAGACCCGGGCCGGGTCAGTACTGGCGAATCTACAATAACAACCTGGAGTCTGCTTCGCGGGGGGCAATGCCCCCGCTACGCAGTCCCAGACCAAGCTAATAGTATTTACCTATCTCTCGTATGTTGCCGAAGTTACCTGGTTGATGAGAGAGGCTGTTTAAGTTGTAATACCTCTTCCCTTGGGTCTTCATGTTGTATTTAGTGTTCTATTTCCCCTTGTTTATATTGTATTAGGGATGCGTCTCTCACTCTCTCTCTCGATATTTAGATGAGTATTTGAGCAAGTGCTTTTTTGTGTATGTACAGTACGTGTATGTACAGTACGTGTATGTACAGTACGTGTATGTACAGTACGTGTATGTACAGTACGTGTATGTACAGTACGTTGATATGTGCTAGTTTATTTTCTGAAGTGTTAAAGGTTGTGGAAGTAGTGTGTGTGTGTGTGTGTGTGTGTGTACTCACCTAATTGTACTCACCTAATTGTGGTTGCAGGGGTCGAGACTCAGCTCCTGGCCCCGCCTCTTCGCTGTCCGCTATTTTTATTTTACTGGGTCTCTGCTCTCCCTGCTCCATGAGCTTTATCATACCTCGTCTTAAAACTATGTATGGTTCCTGCCTCCACTATATCTTTCTCTAGACTATTCCACTTCCTGACTACTCTGTGGCTGAAGAAATGCTTCCTAACATCCCTTTGACTCATCTGAGTCTTCAGCTTCCAGTTGTGTCCCCTTGTTTCTGTGTTCCCTCTCTGGAACATCCTGTCACGGTCTACCTTGTCGATTCCCCGCAGTATTTTGTATGTCGTTATCATGTCTCCTCTGACCCTTCTCTCCTCCAGTGTTGTTAGTGTGTGTGTGTGTGTGTGTGTGTGTGTGTGTGTGTGTGTGTGTGTGTCTGTCTGTCTGTCTGTCTGTGCTCACCTAATTGTGGTTGCAGGGATCGAGTCATTGCTCCTGTCCCTGTGTGTGTGTGTGTGAGTGAGTATTAGCTGCTGGCCGCTTCTGGGTTCACACACTCCCGTCTTCGAAAGCCTTATCGTACCTATCCTTAAAACTATGTATGGATCCTTCCTCTACCCCTTCACTGTCCAAATCGTTCCCATTCATGACTACTCTAAGACTGAATAAATACTTCCTAACATCCCTGTAACTCATCTGTGTTTTCAACTACCAGTTGTGCCCTGCTGTACCTGTTTGTTTCCTGTCTCTCAAACAATGTCCCTCTCAACTTTTCTTAAATTTGTATAAATATCACACACAGTCCTTCTGTCATCTAAGTTTAATTCCTTTAATCTCTCCTCAAAGATCAATTAAATTAATTCTGCGATTAGTCTCGTTCATACAACTGCACTTTCTCAGTTTACTTAATCAGGTGCGAGTTCTATTTTGATGCTACATACTTCAGTATGAGTCAGGTATACTGTATACTGTGTAGTGAAGGACTCGTTGCTTAGGTTCTTAAAAGCTAGATTTAAAGTAGCTTGACATGCGTCTGCTGAAGGAGTTATTATAAGAACATAAGAAATGAGGAACACTGCAGTAGGCCTGTTGGCCCATACTAGGCAGGTCCTTTACCAACCCACTTTCAGTGCTACCCTAACAATAAACTCTGACAAATCTATTTACTGACGTGCGATTTATATCCAGGTTATTTCTGTATTGTTCCACTCACTGTATTGTGCCTCTGTGTTCTTCACACCTTTGTAATCTAGCACACGGGATCGTACCTTTGCCTCGTTAGCTACAACCTGTCTCCCCTGTCCAGTACTTTCTTCAGATAAATTATGTAATTTGTAACAAACCTTAATTTTTTTTCCTCTCCTCCTTCGAACATCAGTTCCTTCTCCATCTATTCACACTGTTTATTTTCGGCTTCCCATTTGTTTCATAATTGGCTTTTGGCTTCCCATTGCTTCGCTTCTCAGCTTTCAACTAGTCGTATGCAATAACTTTCTCTGATTGCAACGTGTACTGGGGAATGAACTGCTAGTCCCAGCCCTTGCCTATGTTATGAGGCCTGTTAGTTCTGTACAATCAGCTGAGCCGGGTGCGAGGACCTGTGTGGAGGGGGATGGTACGTGTACTCACCTATTTGTACTCACCTATTTGTGGTTGCAAGGGTTGAGACTCAGCTCCTGGCCCCGCCTCTTCACTGACCGCTACTGGGTCTCCTCTCTCCCTCGTCTTAAAACCATGTATGGTTTTAAGACTATTCCACTTCCTGGTGTGTGTGTGTGTGTGTGTGTGTGTGTGTGTGTGTGTGTGTTGTGTGTGTGTGTGTGTGTGTGTAACTGTTTATCAAAATTAATTTCCCTGTGTTATTAATCTATCTCTTAGGTCTATAACCACTATTTTCTACCAGCAGAACACAATAATATCCTGGCCACAGGTTAGGACCAGTGTGTTCTTACTAGTGACTATATTCTATCATCTAGATGTATTCTACCCGAGGTAATGAGATATGTTGAAGAGTGAGACACTTGGGAATCTATTGAGGAAGTGTTTCGCCAGCCAGTGGCTTCTTCAGTCCAATGCAGACAAGAACGATGTGTTCAGTTTATTACTCCATCACTTTTCTCAAGACTGATAGACAGAACACATCGACTCCAGGCTGAGGGACTGATTACCTCAAACTCCTCCTCACCTTCCACCATTCTTATCTGTACTGGACTAAAGAAGGCACTGGCTGGCGAACCGTTTCCTCAGTAAAGATTCTCAAATGTTGCACAAGTCTGCCATTCTTTAACTTGACGGTTTTCGAAACCACTACATCGCAATGAGATATCTTCCCGGAAGTCGTTTACGAAGCGGATTTGTTTTCTCAGTCGTAAAACGTCACTCAAATGAGTGTGTCTCTTGCATAATTTATACCACAGAAGACTGACACCTCTTCCACACCCCGCTGCTCTACACCTACGAATATTTAGCATATATACCATACGTCGCTTCAGTATATATATATTTTTTTTTTTAGAATTGGCCACAAATTAACATTAATATTCAACATGAATAATGGATTTTTTTAGTCAAAGGAACACTGCAACTGGCTGTACTGTGTTCTCTATCAGCTTTTTCCCCTCTACATTTTTTTTTTACCTTTGTTCGGTGTATGATCCCTATGGGTTTAGCCCAACCACCATGGATGTAATAATATTTGTGTGTTGGATTTTAATTAATAAATCACACACACACACACACACACACACACACACACACACACACACACACACACACACACACACACACACATATATATATATATATATATATATATATATATATATATATATATATATATATATAATGCCAATGTTTTATGACTGTTAGAAGAGTATAACATTTTGGTAGCTGGTCCGTGTCAACAGATATGCATGTTTATGTACAGTTAATGGCTTAGCGTATGTTTACCTCTGAATAATGGAGGAGAAAGAAATGGAAAACACGCGCGGTGCGTGTTTTGAGGAATTCCAGGAGAGGTGTGGCTCCAGCTGCCACCTTCACTCACGCCATGTACTGGATAGAACCAAACACGCTCAGAATACTTGATTATGGTTCAGGCCAACACTTCCTAGATCACTTGGAAGGTGGGAGAGTCAGGAGGTGAAGGAGGGAATATTGAGAAAGATTGGAAAGGAATAGGAGGTAGAAAAAAATTGAGACAGTTTGAGGAAGCAAGGCCTACCAAATGTGTGTATAAACCACGGAACGGTCGAGGATTGAACCCATGGTAGGTGAATCGTAAAACTCTTCTTCATATCCGTCGTTTGTTTGCAATCGTTTCTCTCTCATTCTCTGCACACACACACACACACACACACACACACACACAAATAACCTCTGCAAACAAATGCTAGTTTGGCAATTCTAAAAATTGTCATCAGGCATTTTAACAGTCATTCCACCCAAATAGTCACTCCTGTGAAGAAGTGCATTCCACAGCCTAATTTAATCAGAAACGCACGACTATATACATCCCCTCAGCTATTCATCGAAATGTCAAATCCTCATTCTCGCCCAGTCATTGAAATTGAGACTGATCCCCTCCTCTCTCACTATTCAGTCGACATCATACATTCACGTAAGTGTTTCATTTTTTTATTCTTATTGCTGAATAGGATCTCAGACAGATCCTAAAACACAGATCTACTAGTACTAGTTTTTTTTACAAAGGGTTTTGCAAGATTAGGTTTAGGGTTCCTGACTTTATTTACAAGCTAAGAGATGTTACCTACATCAGCTCATTTGAAAGCCATTTCAAGTCCCCGTCTTTGCCTGCAAGAGGGTTCCCTGCTACTGTTGACAAGTGTTCACGGCACTTAGATACTCTGCCATAGAGTTTCCTGCGGCCTATGACGATAATCTATCAAGCACTAAACAGACTTGAATTTAAGGCAGCGAATGGTAGCTTTAGCTTTGTTTCTGTGTTAATTCATCAGGTGATTTTTGAGAGCAAGTCTGTGCCTACTGTATATGTCGCTCTTTGAATCCATTCATTTTATAGAGACAAAAATATTTTGCCTGCTACACAGTGGTCTCAGCGGAGAGGATGGATGAGCGGGGTCTTCTTAATCCAGTGGTTTAAATATTATTGTATTCCCTCAGTCAAGATGTTCCTTAAAGGAATCGTTCATTCAACGTTTTGCTCACTCTTGATAATCCCCGTAGTCTGCTCTAATGCACTCATCACTGTTCTTGTCCTTAGACTTATTCAATTTCTACTGATTCCTTACTATTACTACTACTATTGTCTAGCTTCACTCCTTTTTTCTGTCTTTTGTGCCACTACCACTACTCCCCCTACCTATTACTACCACTACTCTCCCTACCTATTACTACCACTACTCCCCCTACCTATTACTACCACTACTCCCCCTACCTATTACTACCACTACTCCCCCTACCTATTACTACCACTACTCCCCTACCTATTACTACCACTACTCCCCCTACCTATTACTACCACTACTCCCCTACCTATTACTACCACTACTCCCCTACCTATTACTACCAGTACTCCCCCTACCTATTACTACCACTACCCCTACCTATTACTACCACTACTCCCCCTACCCGGAATGCCCTCCAGGTAGACTCCAGGTATCCCAGTTGTCAGTGAATGGAATTCTAAGCTCCTTGCAGTAGTTATGCAGCCAGTTACCGTAGACCCATCCACCACTAACTTCCCTTCCTGGCAAAATGCAACATATGATCAGAATCCCTTCCTTTGACGTAATTAGATCAATATCTGCCTTGCAATTGACCAGCAACTCTTCACGCTGGCATTTTCCAGCACCATTACCTCAAGTACTGAGACAGATAATGGGGTTGTTTCCATTACCT
The DNA here is from genome assembly GCA_009830355.1 of Cherax destructor. Lineage (NCBI taxonomy): Eukaryota > Metazoa > Arthropoda > Malacostraca > Decapoda > Parastacidae > Cherax > Cherax destructor. The sequence goes on from WNWK01000593.1 coordinate 237,587, forward strand.
GACATGATGTTATGCAACCTGTTGACTACATGACTCACACTTGCTCCAGGGAAACACACCACCTGTCTTCCCTTCTTTTCCCCCTTACAGAAAACCAAGTGCATATATTGAATCAGAGAATCCTCCACAACAAGAATGTTTTTGTTACAGTGTGAGGCATTGGCTCTGCCTGTCTCCTTATCCACGACAACACAGTCGTGGTGAAGAACAGTGAAGCTGTTGTTGTTCTCTGTCACCGCTTCCACCTTTCTCACTTTCATCCTCCTCCCACTTCCGGAAGCCACTTTCAGAGACGTTAAGTTATAGTTCTTGTTACATTTAAAGAAATACGTGTAGTATTCAGCCATGGTATTAACTCTGAATTAAGAGAGTTCATTCCTGTATATTTTGTTTATTAATAAGTGCCGACATTTACCTCGTGTCAGATATTGACAACAAACTGACTCTCGCGTCTCTTGCAAACATATTTCCAAGTTATACTCTTTTAATGAGGCCTGGTCACAGACCGGGCCGCGGGGGCGGTGACCCCCGGAACTCTCTCCAGGTAAACCTATTACTACCACTACTCCCCCTACCTATTACTACCACAACTCCCCCTACCTATTACTACCACAACTCCCCTACCTATTACTACCACTACTCCCCCTACCTATTACTACCACTAATTCCCAACCTATTACTACCACTACTCCCCCTACCTATTACTACCACTACTCCCCCTACCTAATACTACCACTACTCCCCCTACCTACTACTACCACTATTTCCACTACCAGCATTACCTCTACCAATACTTCTCCACTTCTTTATTTCTCTCTTTGTCCAGTCCCTGCTCACCTCTCCTGTATTTATTCAGGCTCCCTCATCTTCGTGTGTTAGTGTGACTTGTAAATGGTCAAAGTCGGATTGAAAAGTAGTTATAAGTTTCTTTTTCTTAAGTGCGGATTAGTTGTGTACCATCCTCAACCCTTGCACGATGTAGACTCGTTTGTGAAGGTAGTGCTTTTAATGCCAACTACGACATATTTGCTACAAGCGCCGGGTCGAGGAGTAATGAAGACATTAAAGTGTCACTACACACGCAGGAGGGTGCAGAAACTCGTAGCTCAAATGGATGATAAACACTGGAGCGCCGGAATAATGGTATAAATTTAATATTGCATATTCAATAAACAACGGAAAAGTTGCAGGGGATCAAGTGCTGCAGTCAACAAGAAATGCAACTTGTTTAAGCACTGTAGGATAAAGAACAGCAGAGAGGCATGACTATCCTAGGATTTCGGTGCGTGGTAATTCTCCGTTGATTTCAGCCCCCTATCTACAGGTATCCACCTTATCCTTCGTACTACAGTCATCCACCTCGGCCTACCAGCCACATCCACCTCGGCCTACCAGCCACATCCACCTCGGCCTATCAGCCACATCCACCTCGGCCTACCAGCCACATCCACCTCGGCCTACCAGCCACATCCACCTCGGCCTACCAGCCACATCCACCTCGGCCTACCAGCCACATCCACCTCGCCAGCCACCTGGCCTCCAGCCACATCCACCTCGGCCTACCAGCCACATCTACCTCGGCCTCCAGCCACATCCACCTCGGCCTACCAGCCACATCTACCTCGGCCTACCAGCTACATCTACCTCGGCCTACCAGCCACATCTACCTCGGCCTACCAGCCACATCTACCTCGGCCTACCAGCCACATCCACCTCGGCCTACCAGCCACACTACCTCGTCTACCAGCCACATCTACCTCGGCTACCAGCCACATCTACCTCGCCTACCAGCCACATCTACCTCGGCCTACCAGCCACATCCACCTCGGCCTACCATCCACATCTACCTCGGCCTACCAGCCACATCTACTCGGCCTACCAGCCACATCTACCTCGGCCTACCAGCCACATCTACCTCGGCCTACCAGCCACATCTACCTCGGCCTACCAGCCACATCTACCTCGGCCTACCAGCCACATCTACCTCGGCCTACCAGCCACATCTACCTCGGCCTACCAGCCACATCTACCTCGGCCTACCAGCCACATCTACCTCGGCCTACCAGCCACATCTACCTCGGCCTACCAGCCTCATCTACCTCGGTCTACCAGCCAAATCTACCTCGGTCTACCAGCCACATCTACCTCGACCTACGGTTGAAAGCCAATGGTTATTTAGCCGATTTATTGCACGTGCAATAAATCTACAAAAATAAGACAAAACATAGTGGAACAAATTACATATCATTGGTTTTAATTAAGCAACACTTCATTAATTTAAGCTGAACTAAGATAAGCTTAATAAGATTAGTGCAAATTTAAGTTTGGTTGATTAGAGCAAAGTTATAGAGCAAAATTCTAATATTTACACTACTTCAAATGAAAGAAAAAAATAATAACCGCACAAGAATTGCTTTTTGAAAAGAAATATATATTTTTAGGATAGTTCTGCCTAATTAGGCGATTTCTCATTCTACACAACTTTGTGTGTGTGTGTGTGTGTGTGTGTGTGTACTCACCTAGTTGTGGTTGCAGGGGTCGAGTCATAGCTCCTGGCCCGTGTGTGTGTGTTTGTTAGTTACCATTTTGTCCTAGGCACATGTCGATTAGACACTAGGCCTGTTGTATGTGTGTGTGTGTGTAACACTTCGAAATGTTTCCGCCCCGCCAGGAATTGAACCCGGGCCCTCCGTGCGTGAAGCGAGAGCTTTAGCCACCAGGCCACCGGGGCTGTGTGTGTGTACTCACCTAGTTGTGGTTGCAGGAGTCGAGTCATAGCTCCTGGCCCCGCTTTTTCACTGGCCGCTACTGGGTCACTCTCCCTGCGCCATGAGCTTTATCATACCTCTTCTTAAAGCTATGTATGGAACCTGCCTCCACTACATCGCTTCCCAAGCTATTCCACTTCCCGACCAATCTGTGACTGAAGAAATACTTCCTAACATCCCTGTGATTCATCTGAGTCTTCAACTTCCAACTGTGACCCCTTGTTGCTGTGTCCCATCTCTGGAACATTCTGTCTGTCAACCTTGTCAATTCCTCTCAGTATTTTATATGTCGTTATCATGTCCCCTATCTCTCCTGTCCTCCAGTGTCGTCAGGTCGATTTTCCTTAACCTCTCCTCGTAGGACATACCCCTTAGCTCTGGGACTAGTCTTGTTGCAAACCTTTGCACTTTCTCTAGCTTCTTTACGTGCTTGGCTAGATGTGGGTTCCAAACTGTTGCTGCATACTCCAGTATGGGCCTAACGTACACAGTGTACAGGGTCCTGAACGATTCTTTATTAAGATGTCGGAATGCTGTTCTTAGGTTTGCTAGGCGCCCATATGCTGCTGCAGTTATTTGGTTGATGTGCGCCTCAGGAGATGTGCCTGGTCTTATACTCACCCCAAGATATTTTTCCTTGATTGAGGTTTGTAGTCTCTGGCCCCCTAGACTGTACTCCGTCTGCGGTCTTCTTTGCCCTTCCCCACTCTTCATGACTTTGCACTTAGTGGGGTTGAACTTCAGGAGCCAATTGCTGGACCAGGCTTGCAGCCTGTCTTCTTCCTTTCCTACTTCCTCTCTTGTCCCATCCCTGTCTCCTTGCCTAAATATACTCCCTCCTTCTCTCCTTTTTGTCAGTGTGACTTTGTAAATGGTCCAAGTCTGACCGAAACGTCGTGGTAAGCTCCTCTCTTTTATGTGTGGGTTATTTGTGTATTGTTCCAGTCACGGTATTGTGACTTTTTATTTTATTCATGATAAAAGAGCCGCCCTTACAAGGAAATGCTTCTCACTGGGGAAGTTAGTGTCAGTCATGGTAGAGATTATAAACACAGGATTTTGATAAGCTACCCCGCCCCACCAGTAATTTTAGAGTCGTAGCAGTGACTACTAGCACCACCACTACTACTGCTACTACTACAGCTGCTGCTTCTGCTATTACTACTGTTACTACTATTTCCACTACTATTGTTACTGCTGTTTCTACTACTACCACCACCACCATCACTACCACCTCTTCCTCCTCCTTCTCCTCCTCCTCCACCTCCTTCCCCCCTCTTCTAGACATGTCTTCCGACCTTCTCTACCTTTTCTCTCTCAGCTGTGACTTGTTAATGGTCTAGAAGTGTAGATTATTAACTGTTCCAGCCACGTTATTGTGAATTATTTCTGTATTGATAAAGCCACTTTATATGGGTTATATTCTACTTAACAAAATTTCAAAGTGTGTAAATACAACATTGTATTACTGTATCAAAACACAACATTGTATTACAGTATGTCAATACAACACAAAATTTAATCACCACGTGTGTCAAGACAACATTACATCACTAAGTGCTAATATACATCTCAGAAATTAGTATATAAGGTTCAGTGAGCTAATGTGGAGGCAATCAATACGAAATATATTTATCGTTATTGCTGTCCCTTAGATGAATATTATATGATCCACAAGGTTTTCAACCCACCTAGAATATATATGGCTTAACTGTCATGGCTGTCTTGTAGGTTAATGCTCTAATATTTTGTTGGTAAGTATTTACGATTTGTACTGTTTAATTAGGTGTTGAGTTCGTTGGGACTTACTTAGCCTGGGGAGCGGTACATACTTGATCTTCTGTACGTTGTTCGTGACCTGGTCTTGGATCAATGGGGCTGTTGGTGTTCGTGGCATCCACATTTTCAATGATTCCTTGGACAAGTGGTGAAGTTTATTCGCTACAATATGCATAAAGTAATGCCAGCAATATTGCAGGAATGACATGAATTGCCAAGCAGCTTATACTGAGAACATATTTGCTCTGTGTAATTCTCCATCATTTTATCTTTATTATTCATTATTAATCATTAATATTTATCTTTATTTCTACATGTACATGTACAAGGTGTACAGACCATAGCTGACATCAATGACATACTACTATATAGAAAGCCGCTTGTTATGCTGAGCATTTTCCGCAAATTAGGTCAGTTTTGTCCCAGGATGCTACCCACACCGGTAGACTAACACCCAGGTACCTATTTTATACTGATGGGCGAACATGGACAACAGGTGTCTTATGGAAACACGTCCTAATGTTCCACCCGTACCCGGGAGTCGACCCCCGAACCCCAGTGTGTGAGCTGAGTGCTTTAGCGATACAATACTAGCGTGGGATACTACACCAACATACATAAATTATTTGCATGAGTATGATGTTTTTAGTGCTATAACTTTATACACGGTTAATAAACATAACTAAAATGTGGATAGAAATAACATAATATACCGACACGATACAAACACTAAGCTCACACACTGAGGTCCGGGGTTCGATCCCCGGTACGGCTGGAAAAATCAGGATGTGTTTCCTTTAGACACCTGCTGTCCATGTTCACCTAGCAGTGAAATAGGTACTACCTGGGTGTTAGTGGACTGGTGTGGGTGGCATCCTGGGACAAAATTGACCTAATTTGTGGGAAATGTCATTGATGTCAGCTATGGTCTGTATACCTTGTACATGTACTTGTAGAAATAAAGATTATTGTTATTACAGACAACGTTTCGCCCATGCAATGATGTTACACTGAATACAATACAACATCAATTCTCATGTATATTTCAGACAAAATTTAAAATATTTTTGAAAAGTATCACTCAACTCTGACACAGAAATATGAAATAAAAAATCCTCACATGATACAAATTTATTTTCTCTGTATTCAAAGGTTAAGAATTTGCTTTAATGCGACAATTTATTTCTTTATATAATTTGTGAGATTATAGGAATTATAGCTAGAGATTATATTTGTATAGAAAAATATTTTTAAGTCTGGAAATATAATTTATTTTGTGATTTAAGAAGAAGGAAAAAAATAAACGAGCGAAACGTAAAGGAAAAAAACGGAGTATAATATAAGAGAGTTTGCAGAGCAAGTATTTATTCTGGCGACGTTTCGCTTAGTTGAGCTTTACTGCTGAACATTGAGGGGAAACGCTGTCAAAATGTAGATTTTCTTTGCAAATCGCTTCTGTTTTACCAGGATTGTTGGCACTGTTTACAAGTTGCTGTGGAGTAGTGGTGGTGCTGTGGAGTAGTGGTGGTGCTGTGGAGTAGTGGTGGTGCTGTGGAGTAGTGGTGGTGCTGTGGAGTAGTGGTGGTGCTGTGGAGTAGTGGTGGTGCTGTGGAGTAGTGGTGGTGCTGTGGAGTAGTGGTGGTGGATTTGGGGTAGTGGTGGTGCTGTGGAGTAGTGGAGGTGCTGTGGAGTAGTGGTGGTGCTGTGGAGTAGTGGTGGTGCTGGAGCAGGTGGTGCTGTGAGTAGTGGTGGTGCTGTGGAGTAGGGGTGGTGCTGTGGAGTAGTGGTGGTGCTGTGGAGTAGTGGTGGTGCTGTGGAGTAGTGGTGGTGCTGTGGAGTAGTGGTGGTGCTGTGGAGTAGTGGTGGTGCTGTGGAGTAGTGGTGGTGCTGTGGAGTAGTGGTGGTGCTGTGGAGTAGTGGTGGTGCTGTGGAGTAGTGGTGCTGTGGAGTAGTGGTGGTGCTGTGGAGTAGTGGTGGTGCTGTGGAGTAGTGGAGGTGCTGTGGAGTAGTGGTGGTGCTGTGGAGTAGTGGTGGTGCTGTGGAGTAGTGGAGGTGCTGTGGAGTAGTGGTGGTGGTGCTGTGGAGTAGTGGTGGTGCTGTGGAGTAGTGGTGGTGGTGCTGTGGAGTAGTGGTGGTGGTGCTGTGGAGTAGTGGTGGTGGTGCTGTGGAGTAGTGGTGGTGGTGCTGTGGAGTAGTGGTGGTGGTGCTGTGGAGTAGTGGTGGTGGTGCTGTGGAGTAGTGGTGGTGGTGCTGTGGAGTAGTGGTGGTGGTACTTTGGAGTAATGGTGATGGTGGTGGTACTGTGGAATAATGGTGGTGGTGGTGGTACTATGGAGTGGTGGTGGTGGTACTTTGGAGTAATGGTGTGGTGGTGGTACTTTGTGATAGTGGTGGTGGGTGGAGTAATGGTGATGGTGGTGTACTTTGGAGTAATGGTGTGGTGTTGCCATGGATATTGGTGAGGTGGGTGGTGATTGGTAGACTTTGGAGTAATGGTGATGGTGGTAGTACTTTGGAGTAATGGTGGTGGTGTTGGTACTTTGGAGTAATGGTGATGGTGGTAGTACTTTGGAGTAATGGTGATGGTGGTGGTACTTTGGAGTAATGGTGGTGGTGTTGGTACTTTGGAGTAATGGTGGTGGTGTTCTTCATGTATAGTGTCGGTGAGGTGGAGTAGTGGTAGTAGTAGTAGTGGTGGTGGTGGTAGTAGTGGTGGTGGAGATACTGCTGGAAATCGACTTCATCTCCTCAAAACATGTTTGCCAAGTCAGATTGCAATGAAGATTTTTCCCTAAAGTTGCAACAAGAGCCGGGAAGTACCACCGCTCTCCAGCTGGAGTGAGCGAAGCCAATTTCACATCGTCGGTTAAGACTGTGAAAAAACAAGTGAAGCCTCGTAGCACTGTGGTACCGCGTTCCCTTCTCAATCGAAAGTAGCCGGTTCGAAACTTTAACGAGGTGAAACGTATGGGAAGTCTTAAAACACAAGCTGCTTCTTTCACCTTAGACTCGAAGCTTGCATGGGTTATCCTGGGATATAAGACTCTGAAGCTTAGATGGGTTATCCTGGGTTATAAAACTCTGGGCTTTCTTGGCTTACCCTGGATTATAAGCCTTCCACACCTACCTAATTCCGTTTTGAATAAATAGTTTAGTAAACTGACACTTTGATAAACGACACACTTGTGTAACATTTGGTTATCTTCTGGAAACGTTTCGCCAGTGAGAGGCTTCTTCAGTCCAGTGCAGAGAAAGGTGGATAATGAGGAGTTTGAGGTAATCAGTCCCTCAGCCTGGAGTCGGTGTGTTCAGTCCATCAGTCTTGAGAAAAGTGGAGCATATTTTCGGAGATGGCGCTTGTATACTGCAGACAGAGGAGGTGGAGCGGTGGTAGGCGGCGTCACCAGTGGAAAAATCCACTAGTGGAAGTAGGTCATGCCTATTGGTTAGTCTTGGAAGAATTCACTGCATCAAGATCCCAAAATGTTGCTGACAGAAACCTGTTGCGCAATATAACCTAACTAATCTAGCTCAGCCTAACCTAACTCAACATAACCTAACCCAACTCAACCTAAGTTAACTCATAATATAATAATAATAAGTAATTATTTTATATTTCATTATTATTTTTACTATTAGTAGTAATAGTAACAGCAGTAGTAGTAATAGTGCAGCAGCGTAGTAGTTGTAGCAGTAATAGTAGTAGCAGTAATAAATAAAAGTAATAAAAGGTTGGTTAGTTAATGTGGTTTCAAGCCTATCGACTATACTAGGGTCATTAAGGCTACACGATAACGTGTTCACTACCAGACAAGAATATTTTCATCCCTAAAATAGAGATTAAACTCTCAGCGTATATACTGAGATGCACTCCCCTTATTGTATATTGTTATTATAGAAGTTGTAATAGTATTAATAATAGTATAAACAGTGTTATTAAAAGTAGTATTAGTAGTAATATAAGTAGTAGTAGTAGTATTTGTTATAGTAGTAGTATAAGTGGTAGTGATATCAGTGGTAGTAGTTGTAGCCTTAGTTGTAGTAGCTTTAGTAGTAGTGGTAGTAACAGTAGTAGTAGTATCAGTAGTTGTATAATAATTGAAGGTGACAAATCGAGAGGTGAAACTCAAATATAAAAAAAAAAATATTGGGGAAAAAATTCCAACATTTTCCTGGCTTTTACATACGTTATTTCTGGAAAATTGTGTGAATATTCCAGATATCTGGAAGTGGATGGATGTGAGGTTTTACATTAAACCATCGTTCGGTTTGAGGAAATAAAACAGAGAAAAATAGAACGATTGCCTCGTTCAGGCATATCTGGCAAGACGGCTGTTGAGTGAATGATGGTAAATGCTTAATTTTTTATACGTCGAAATATTACTGAGATAGTGCCCTCAGCTCACATACTGAGTGTCCGTGGTACGATCCCCGGCACGGGTGGAAACGTTGGGCATATTTCCTTATGACACCTGCTGTCCCTGTTCACCTAACAGTAAGTAGGTACCTGGGTGTTAGTTGACAGGTGTGGGTGGTATCCTGAGGGCGGTGGTATACTTTGGATAGGATTGGGTTTTGAAATGAGCTGAGGTAGGATAACAGCTCATAACCTGTAAATAAGAAGTAGGATAACACCTCATAGCCTGTAAATAAGAAGTAGGATAACACCTCATAGCCTGTAAATAAGAAGTAGGATAACACCTCATAACCTGTAAATAAGAAGTAGGATAACACCTCATAGCCTGTAAATAATAAGAAGGATAACACCTCATAGCCTCTAAATAAGAAGAGGTAGGATAACACCTCATAGCCTGTAAATAAGAAGAAGGATAACACCTCATAGCGTGTAAATAATAAGAAGGATAACACCTCATAGCCTCTAAATAAGAAGAGGTAGGATAACACCTCATAGCCTGTAAATAAGAAGAGGTAGGATAACACCTCATAGCCTGTAAATAAGAGGTAGGATAACACCTCATAGCCTGTAAATAAGAAGAGGTAGGATAACACCTCATAGCCTGTAATGAGTTGAGATAACAGCTCATAGCCTGTAAATTCAACTATGTAAACAAATTATCCCAAGAACTTGGCACCAATGTATTGTTAGCTAACCAAGTTACAGTAGAAATTAGCTCCTTACAAATCTATAATCTGTTTACAGTCGTAATGAGTTTCCAACACAGAAATAAATCGGGTTACAGAAGAACATTTAACGCCGATGTAGTTAGAAATAGTTAATAATTGAAACGATTAACGATAAATGATTTATTGACTCGTTAATTAACGACACTCGAAGCTAATGCGTACATTATATATTTTTGTATTTTTCGAAAGATATGTATAGCAAATGGAGATTTTTTAATGTTGGTAAATAAGATACATTATGAGGTATGTAGATAAATGGTTCAGAGAACCGACAAGATGTTAAATTAGACACATATGCAACACTTGGGTATCTTTATTGAGAAAACGTTTCGCCACACAGTGGCTTCATCAGTCCAATACAAAAAAGAAAGTAGTAATAAAAGGAGGAGTTTGAGGTAATCAGTCCCTCGGCCTGGAGTCGATGTGTTCAGTCCATCAATCTTGAAGTAAATACAACATAAGGCAAATAGAAGTTGCTTATATACTGTGGACAAGGACTTACTTCGACTAGTGGTTGATACCACTATGACCTGCCTCCTCCTGCTTCATCTCACCTGTCTACAGTATATAAGCAACTTCTATTTGCCTTATGTTGTATTTACTTCAAGATTGATGGACTGAACACATCGACTCCAGGCCGAGGGACTGATTACCTCAAACTCCTCCTTTTATTACTACTTTCTTTTTGTATTGACTGATGAAGCCACTGTGTGGCGAAACGTTTTCTCAATAAAGATACCCAAGTGTTGCATATGTGTCTAATTTAACAACTTGTCGGTTCTCTGAACCATTCATCTACATCCTGTCTGACACAGCAACTTCTTGGGATCTTGATACAAAGGGATTCTTCAACATTTGTCCAAACCTTTGGACAAGGACTTACTTCGACTAGTGGTTGATACCACTATGACCTGCCTCCTCCTGCTTCATCTCACCTGTCTACAGTATATAAGCAACTTCTATTTGCCTTATGTTGTATTTACTTCAAGATTGATGGACTGAACACATCGACTCCAGGCCGAGGGACTGATTACCTCAAACTCCTCCTTTAATTACTACTTTCTTTTTTGTATTGGACTGATGAATCCACTGTGTGGCGAAACGTTTTCTCAATAAAGATACCCAAGTGTTGCATATGTGTCTAATTTAACATTATGAGGTATGTGGCATTTTACTGAAAAGACGTTTCGCCCAACTGACACAGCTTGCCACCTGACAGCTCGCCACTGTTTATAAATTTCCAAGTCAATTCTGGCTAAAGAAGCCTCTTGTGGCGAAACGTATACTCCCTGAACGTTTCCAACTGTACATGTCTCTTTATTCACATCAAATATGACTGATTCTCATTTGCCCCCTACGATTTTAGCGCTTTTATTGAACATAATTAGTGAATCCTGAAGCTAGTCACTGGTTCTTTCCTCTATCAATTTGTAATAGTTATAATTATAACTATAATTTTTAAACGATTGGAGTGGTAAGCCAGCTGAAGGCCTCGGTCAGATGACCAAAAGCTCCAGTTGTGGGTCATATGACTAGGACCCGCGTCACGAAACACCTGTCTGCATTTTAAGATGCTAATTGAATAACAAAACGTCGCAATACCGCGACTGGAACAATACACAAATAAGGAGCTTACTACAACGTTTCGGTCCGACTTGTACCATTTACAAAGTCTGAGCGAAACGTCGTCGTAAGCTCCTCTCTTCTAAGCGCTGGTTATTTGCATAAGGTGCTAATTATTTTTAAATGTACCAGGTAAAGTGCAAAGCAGATTAGCGATTGAGAGTGACTTTAAAAACGGGTAGGAAAAGGCTTAGGTTATTACCCTGGTGGGTTAATAAGCCAGGGTAACCCGCGAAATCCAGGTCAAATTGCCTATTACCCTTAAGATCCTTAGGTCCTGACCCCCCAGAATGGTCCCTCCAAAAATCGTTAAGTGTCGTGCTGATGCGCCTCTCCCTCATCGATACTCACTGTTGTACATGTGTCTTACTGTTGTACATGTGTCTTACTGCTGTGCATGTGTCTTACTGCTGTACATGTGTCTTACTGTTGTACGTGTGTCTTACTGCTGTGCATGTGTCTTACTGCTGTACATGTGTTTTACTGTTGTACATGTGTCCTACTGTTGTGCATGTGTCTTACTGTTGTACATGTGTCTTACTGTTGTACATGTCTTACTGTTGTACATGTGTCTTACTGTTGTACATGTGTCTTACTGTTGTACATGTGTCTTACTGCTGTGCATGTGTCTTACTGCTGTACATGTGTCTTACTGCTGTACATGTGTCTTACTGCTGTGCATGTCTCTTACTGCTGTACATGTGTCTTACTGCTGTGCATGTGTCTTACTGCTGTGCATGTGTCTTACTGCTGTGCATGTGTCTTACTGCTGTGCATGTGTCTTACTGTTGTGCATGTGTCTTACTGTTGTACATGTGTCTTACTGTTGTGCATGCGTCTTACTGCTGTGCATGTGTCTTACTGTTGTACATGTGTCTTATTGCTGTGCATGTCTCTTACTGCTGTACATGTGTCTTACTGCTGTGCATGTGTCTTACTGTTGTGCATGTGTCTTACTGTTGTGCATGCGTCTTACTGCTGTGCATGCGTCTTACTGCTGTGCATGTGTCTTACTGCTGTGCATGCGTCTTACTACTGTGCATGTGTCTTACTGTTGTACATGTGTCTTACTGCTGTGCATGTGTCTTACTGCTGTGCATGTGTCTTACTGCTGTGCATGTGTCTTACTGCTGTGCATGTGTCTTACTGCTATGCATGTGTCTTACTGCTGTGCATGTGTCTTACTGCTGTGCATGTGTCTTACTGCTGTGCATGTGTCTTACTGCTGTGCATGTGTCTTACTGCTGTGCATGTGTCTTACTGCTGTGCATGTGTCTTACTGCTGTGCATGTGTCTTACTGCTGTGCATGTGTCTTACTGCTGTGCATGTGTCTTACTGTTGTACATGTGTCTTACTGTTGTACATGTGTCTTACTGTTGTACATGTGTCTTACTGTTGTACATGTGTCTTACTGTTGTACATGTGTCTTACTGTTGTACATGTGTCTTACTGCTGTGTATGTGTCTTTCTGTTGTACATGTGTCTTACTGTTGTACATGTCTTACTATCTGTTGTACATGTGTCTTACTGCTGTGCATGTGTCTTAATATCTGTTGTACATGTGTCTTACTGTTGTTCACGTGTCTTAGTACTTGTTGTAGATGTGTCTTACTGATCAACGTGTCGGCTTCAAATACTAATAAAACCCGGGAACGGATGGGACTTGAACCCACGGCGAGTGATTCATAAAACTTCAGGCCAATGCGTAAACCAGTGCTCTTTGTACTGTGAGTTGAACACTACCTCCACACTATTCGTTATCATAACTCACGAAACCATAATAATATGAATGCAAATAAATCGGGGAATAGTGAGAGTTTCGTCTGTATAAACCTGTATTTGTGGTCACAGTGGTGACCCATGTTAACCTTCCTATGGTGTATAGAAATGTAGTTGGATGAATTTGATTTAGAATCAGCTGGTACAGTGGTTAACGCACTGGCCTGTGACATTGGTTCGATCCCCACCCTTTCAGTTGTCTGTATTTGATAATTGCTCGAGTCTACTCACTCCTTGTGGATCACAGGATATATATTCCGTATATATGCTACGAGTTTACTGTAAACCATATTTTATGAATTAAAATATTCTTGTATTCTTGTCTGTGGTGAAAAATGTTGTGTAGTCTTAATGACCCTCTTGTAGTCGATAAGCTTGAAACCTCATCACCCAACAAACTTTATGGCTGTTTCCATCACCTGAGTTTCTTCTCAATTTATTTCTACGTCTTTTAATAATTAAAACTTCAATTTTTTAAGTGGTGGACCGGTGAGCCAGCGGAAGGCCTCGGTCAGATGACCAAAAGCTCCAGCGGCGGCTCGTCATATAACTAAGACACTTGCTTTGTTTCTTGACAAACCTTACCTAATCTAACCTACTTCAATTAACGTTCGTTTCCTCGTACGTATTCTTGAACGCCTGAGCGTCGTCACAACTGGCATCTGCGTCTCCTGACGTCTCTCCTCGTCACCGTTTCGCTCACATATACATGTCACTTGTCTCTGTTTTGCTCTCTTAAGCGCCTCACTCCTGACATGTGTGTGTCGTTCCTGGCATCATGCAGCCAATAACCGGTCCCAACAATATTTCACGCTCTCTCTCACCTTCTTGCAAACTTTCCAAACTGAAGTTTACACTTTGTCAAGTTACTGTGTGACGGAGAAGGCCGAGGCGCTGCTCGGCTCCTTGCAAGAAACTTCAGGAGGAAAGTTGCTCCGGGCGGTGCAAATTACGGGGAGGTCAAGTCAAGGCATCGAGCCAGCAGGTGCCGCTACTAATAAGCCGTCAGCTGCATTTGCAAATTCACTTGAAGGCAGCAGTTGCAATATTGAAAATGATCTGCATTTGTGGTCATAGCGGTGGCCCATGCTAACCTTCCTTTGGGGAATAGAAATATAACCACGGAACGGGTGGGGATTGAAACCATGGCAATGAGTTCTAAAATATACCTAGCTGATTATTTTTAGAGCCACCTGGTCCAGTGGTTAACGCACTGGCCTATGAGTTGTAGCACTCACTTGACATGAGTTCGAGTCCCACCCGTTCCCAGATTTGATCTGATTACTATTTCTATGATTTCTTCATTAAATACTGGTTTAATACTTTCCCATAATTATGATAGATGTAATCAATATAGTCCATGCAAGTAGTAAAAGCACATCCCGTTCTCTTAATAGTATTTTACTCTTGCTTAGACAGTCAAATGGGTGACCCACATGCGGTATCCAGAAAATTTCTCTGGTAGGTTTTGACAGGTGAGGTGAGGTCGAATTAGGTGAGGTGAGGTTAGATTTCATTAGGTTAGGTTACGTTACGTTGCATTACATTACGCAAGATTACATTCTCCTCTGTCCATAAAATTAACCAATTTCAACATGCAGGAACATAATTATAAATACAGAACAAAGACGATAAAAGGTGAGAAGCACAAACAGAAAAACTGACAGTGCTGTACGAATAACTCAGATTTTTACTGTTTAAGATACTCCAACAGTCACCCGTTTGACTGTATAACAGTAAAACTACTGGTGAGTCTCTAGGTCATGGAACACCCTCCGGGTAGACTCCGGGTAGACTCCAGGTAGACTCTGGGTAGGTAGATTCCAGGTAGACACCGCCACCCTTTATATATATATATATATATATATATATATATATATATATATATATATATATATATATATATATATATATATATATATATATAATGTTTGTGTGTATGTGTACTCACCTAGTTGTGGTTACAGGAGTCGAGTCACAGCCCCTGGCCTCCGCCTCTTCACTGGCCGTTACTAGGTCACTTTTCCTGCTCCATGAGCTTTATCATACCTCTTCTTAAAGCTATATATGGATCCTGCATCTACTACATCACTTCCCAGACTATTCCATTTCCTGACAACTCTGGGACTGAAGAAATACTTCTTAACATCCCTGTGAGTCATCTGAGTCTTCAACTTCCAATTGTGACCCCTTGTTGCTGTGTCCCATCTCTGGAACATCCTGTCTCTGTCCACCTTGTCAATTCCACTCAGTATTTTATATGTCGTTATCATATCCCCCCTATCTCTCCTATCTTTCAGGTCGTCAAGTCGATTTCCCTTAACCTCTCTTCGTAGGACATGCCCCCTAGTTCCGGGACTAGTCTTGTTGCAAACCTTTGCACTTTCTCTAATTTCCTTTCGTGATTGGCTAGGTGTGGGTTCCAAACTGGTGCTGTATACTCCAATATAGGCCTAACGTACTCGGTGTACAGTGTCCTAAACGATTCCTTAATGAGATGTGGGAATGCTATCCTTAGGTTTGCTAGGCGCCCGTATGCTGCAGCAGTTATTTGGTTGATGTGCGCCTCAGGAGATGTGCCCGGTGTTGTACTCACCCCAAGATCCTTTTCCTTGAGTGAGGTTTGTAGCCTCTGGCCCCCTAGACCGTTCTCCGTCTGCGGTTTTCTTTGCCCTTCCTCAGTCTTCATGACTTTGCACTTGGTGGGGTTGAACTCCAGAAGCCAGTTTCTGGACCAGGCATGCAACCTGTCCAGATCTCTTTTGTCGTGCCGAATAGGTAAAACTTGCGATTTTGGCTTAAATGGCAACGTTGTTCTTGCGGAATAAGGCAAGCGAAAATTTGTGTATGCAATAATTTCGCAAAAATCGTTCTGAACCTAACGGAAAAAATATATATCATTGTGTTTGTTTATTATTAAATTATTGTAAACTTATCTAAAATATATTTAGTCGGATTAGGCTAAATTAAATTGCGCTTGTTATAATAAGGTTAGGTAAGTTTTCTAAGGTTCCTTTAGTACAAAATTATTAATTTTGACAGTAACATAAATGAAAAAATATATATTTTTAAACGTATAAGAGAAAATTTTAGAAAAAAGTCTTAATTTTAAATGAGTTCTTGCTAGTTAACCAGTTTTACCTATTCTGCACGACATATATATGTTGTGGCGAATAGGTAGCCACATTTTAAACACGACGTGTTTCAATAGTTAAAAATATGAGTCTTGTCTTCTTCCCGGAGGTTTAAAGTCACTGCAAAACATACAACGTTTCGCCCACATCAGTGGTCTATCAAGTACGACAAAACTTTATTTTGACGGAGCTGTCTTTAGTGTCGCTAGTGACTTCTTGGATTCCCTCACACACCAATTAGTTTTCTTTTCGGGCACTGATTACGTCTGGGATTAAGGGACAGTTTCAATTGTTCTCTCCGGGATATAGCGGCACACCTTAATGAGTGAATTTAATCACGTGCCATCTGGAGGAGGAGCCGAAGTGATCCATCTTATTCCGCTGGTGGGAAAATTGGACCTTTGAGACGCTGCTGGGACGGTGAGGCGGTGTGTCGAAGATATATTGGGTGTGTCCTTGGAATTTAGATGAGTTGTGAGGGGGTTAGAATTGTGGGTGAGTTGGGATGTTTTTTTATGGAGTTGAATTTACAGGGCAATAGTTGTTATCCTGCCTTAGTTGATTTACAGGGCAAAAGTTATTTTATGAGCTCATTTACAGGTGGAGAGTTATCCTTGCTCACCTTAACTACTGGGAACGCCTGGAAGGATTAGACTTATATTCACTGGAGCGCAGGCGAGAGAGATATATCATAATCTACACCTGGAAGATTCTGGAGGGACTGGTCCTTAATATGCACACATAAATCAATCCATACGAAAGCAAAAGACTTGGCAGACGGTGCAACATACCCCCAGTGAAAAGTAGGGGCGCCACTGGTACACAAAGAGAAAACACAATAAGTGTCCGGGGCCCAAGGCAACAGCCTCCCACCAGCGATTAGGGGCATTACCAGTAGACCCCTGGTTGTCTTCAAGAGGGAGCTGGACAGATACCTAAAGTCAGTGCCAGATCAGCCGGGCTGTGGTTCGTACGTTGGACTACGTACAGCCAGCAGTAACAGCCTCGTTGATCAGGCCCTGATCCACCGGGAGGCCTGGTCATAGACCGGGCCGCGGGGACGTCGATCCCCGGAATGCCCTCCAGGTAGACTCCAGGTAGGTAGCTCGTTTATAGGCGAGGTGTTATCCTATCTCAGCTCATTTACAGGGCAAAAGTTAAATGAGCTCATTTACAGGTGATATCCTATCTCAGCTCATTTACACGGTAAAAGTTATCTTAAATGAGCTCATTTACAGGTGATGAGTTATCCTACTTCAGCTTATTTAATGGTAAGAGCTATTATCCTTCCTTAACTCATCTGAAGGCCAAGAATTATCCCATCTCAGCTCATTACAAGCACAGAATTATCTTATTTTAGCTGATTTAAAGCCATTTCCCAGCCAGCTAAAACTATATAAATAAATAAGGTATACTGCTATTTTACCAGATGCCACCCACAACAGTCAGCTCATCCACAGTTACTACCTAAGACTACTTTCCCCACAGGATACCACCCACAACAGTTGGTTTATCCCCATTTACTATATAAATACCTCTCGTCATGATGCCACCCACAACATGCAATTAAACCTCGGGTAGAAATTGATAGAATACTTCCATTATGCAGGATGCTACCCACAACAGGCTACTGTCACCCAGGTAATATTCAAGGTATACTATCCTCCAGGATGGCACCCACCATCAGGTGACTAATTACCAGGGACCTGTGCGTTGCCAGGTGACTAGTGGCAACAAGTGTAAGTAAACTCGCCCACCTGACCAGCCAGGCTGTGGTTCGCACGTTGGACTGCGTGCGGCCAGCAGTAACAGCCTGGTTGATCAGGCCCTGATCCATTATGAGGCCTGGTCACAGACCGGGCCGCGGGGGCGTTGAACCCTGGAACTTTGTCCAGGTAAACTCCAGGTAAACGTCTCCAGCTGCTTTCGCGACTCCAGAATGTCTTTCGAGGCACTTAAAAAGTGGCACTTTGGATAGGAGGGAGATAGTTAGCGCTTTCATATGTTTGCACACACATCCTCAGAAGAATAGGAAGAGGAGGCAAGAATATGCTTCTCTTGCCTCCTCTCCCTATTCCTCTGAAGATGTATGTGAGCACAGGAAATGGCTCAGGTTTTATTTCCTATTTTCAATGTGGTACTTTTTTCGTATTCTCCACCTGCCTCTCCACGTCACTATGCTCCCTAGATCATAGGTTGGTCTGTGTGTGACTTGATAAAGCCCACTGTGTGGGCGAAACGTAGTCAGTAAAGGATCATATTATACTGCATTTGTGTTTATTTTTTTCCTCAGGATACACACTACCTCAGCGAGAGGAAAATATAGGGAGAGATGTTCTCTTGTTTATTTTCACCATGTTTAGGAACTGAGACAGTGGTTCAACGAGCTTTAATTGGGACGACGTTTCATTCTGTGGGGAGATTTATAACTTGATAAAGCTTTACCAAGTCATTGCCTTGATAAAGCTCCACTCAGAGCGAAACGCTGTCACAGTGGAAACTTATTTTGCTCTCGTCTTTCCTTCGTTACTGCATTCACTCTTTGAGTTTTTCTTATATCATTGACCAGTTTTGCTGCCCTATTTTATATTGCTTTTAGAAATTTCTTTGTATATTCTTAAAAAAAATAATGTTTATCGTTCTGTGTATATATAAATTGAACACGAATATACGAACCACGGAAAATGTAAACGAAAATGTGAATATACATGAGCTGTCCTTTAGACAAGAATGGTTCCTTTCACGTGTCGAGAATCTTTCAAAACTTTCCTCAATCTGCTAATGGAGCTTGCAAGTCCAGCTCCCAAAATGCTTCAAAAATTTTTCAAAATCTTCGTGTCTTTTTCCCTACCGTTGTATCTGTTAGGTTTTCAGACATTTTTTTTTTCCAGTGAAAGCAGCATCTTTGGTTTCAATGATCAGCGTGTTTACGATTTTTTTTCCAGGAGTGGAGATGAAGAAGGGTGTTAAGAGAGGTGCGTTAAGTATGTGTGTGTGGCGTTAAGTATGTGTGTGTGGTGTTAAGTGTGAGTGATAACTTGTGGGTTGTCAGTGCGGTAACCTAACACGTCAAACCTCTGACGTACGTACAGCCTCACACCTGGGAATCAGGAATCAGACACCTGTCTCTTCAGATATCTGTCCCACTTGACGTGAGTTTCACCTGACACATTCCTCATCTGACACCTGTCTCACCAGACACCTGTCTCAACAACCCCGTGGCTCGTTAGACACCTGGATACATATAGTATTCTCAGGTTTGGTACCTCGCATCACCAAGCTTTAATATTAGTAAGTTCATTTAGGTACACGTACACATAAGTACAATTATCATACATAGTGTAAATTACATAGGATAAAAGTCAATGTGACTTATTTACACTTGTGCTTTGTTGCCTATGTAGCAAAAAAATAGACATGTGCCACACTTTGGCACAAGTGCCTTTATCAGTCCAATACAAAGGAGAATAGTGAAGTCTAGTAGGAGTTCGAGGCAATCAGTCCCTCATCCTGTGTGCATAGGCAATCAGTCCTTCATGCTGTGTGCATAGGCTGTGTTCTTGACAAAAACACAGCCTATGCACACAGGGCCTATATGCATCAGACAGGCGAGGTGCAACAGTCGTAGGCGGTGTCACCTGTCTGCATTATATAGGCCTCTTTTTGCGCATAGGCTGTGTTTTGTCAAGATTGATGGAATGATTACATCGACTCTAGCTTGAGGGACTGATTGCCTCAGACTCCTCCTTAGTCTTCACCATTCTTCGCTGTACTGGACTAACGAAGGCACTGTGGGGCGAAACTCTTCCACAAAGATACCCAAGTGTTGCACATGTGTCTAATTTACCAATTTGTCGGTTCTCTGACCCATTCATCTACATGTCTATGTAACTGTCGCCACACAAGTGTCACACACCTGCCTCTCTGCTTCTAATTCTCACAAATACAACAAATACTACAGAAAATTGATACAAAAAAAGTACCACAAAAATACGTAAATACAACTAAAAATTCACACAAATACTGATGAATACAACAAAAATTCACACAAATACTCACAATTAAAATAAAACAAATCGCACAAATACTCACGAATACAACAAACACAACAACAAAAAATTTACACAATACGTGAGAAAAACAAATCTTAAAACACAAATGACCGAGTTATTCTCAGTAGTTTATTAGTGTTACAGAAAAATGAAAGGAAAAGAATACGCAAAAGTTTACACAATACTATACGCAGCTCTTACTCAGCCTGTAAAACTGATTTGTGTAAAAACAAGCAAGTTCCTCTACGTTGATACACACACACACACACACACACACACACACACACACACACACACACACACACACACACACACACACACACACACACACACACACCTACACACACACACCTACAGTGTGTTTCACTCGTAGGAGGACCCGAGTTACCGTTTCCTACATACATAATATACAACTAAGACGGCTGCAACTACGAGAGTACCAACAGACATAAACAAACAAGACAGCTGCAACTACGAGAGTACCAACAGACATAAACAAACAAGACAGTTGCTTCTACGAGAGTACCAACAGACATAAACAAACAAGACAGTTGCAACTACGTGCGTACTGGAGTACCAATTCGGGGCCTCCTACAAGTGAAACACCCTGTAGTGTACAGGTCTTACACCTGACAGAAGCATTTGTAATTTACATCTGTTGTCTGTTACTCGTATACCTGTCTGCAACTTTGATTGAAACTGCCAAAATACTAAATGAAAGGTCACATGACAGAGTAAAGGTTACATGACAGAGTAAAGGTCACATGACAGAGTAAAGGTTACATGACAGAGTAAAGGTCACATGACAGAGTAACCCCGTCATTCACAAAAGTTTTCCTTTGTAGATAAGTTACAATATGGTTTACGATATTTTATTGAGACGTTTCGACCACCAGGAACTTTATCATAAACTGAGAAATAAGATCTGCCAAATTGAGACTTGGTATATAATTAAGACTTCGTATATAATTGATAATTAGTGTATAAATGAGACTTGGTATATAATCGAGAATTAGTGTAAAATTGAGACTAGGTAAGTAATTGAGAATTGGTATTTAACTGTTAACTGTTATGTTTTGGTATATAATTCCATGAATATACACATTTTTTTTTGTAAAGTACTTGATAAAGCTCCACTGAGAGCAAAATGTTATTAAATGAAAGGCTTACCTTTTCCACATGTCTTGAGTTCAGCCATATGTCTGGCAGTGTTTACATCTAAACAAGTATGGATCATATAGCACCTGTGAAATTAAAGGTTTCGTTACAGGAATGATATATACCGACAAGGTTAGGAAATACTTAGGTGCAACACCTGGGTATCTATGACTCACGAAATCGTAATGATACGATTGCAAAAACAACATACCACGGGCGGGGTTAGAACCCGCGATCGGAGAGTTTTATGACTCTGATCGCGGGTTCTATCCTCACCCGTGGTATGGTCTGGGTATCAATATTTGAAAACAAGGAACAGAATGGGTGGGGTTCGAAATTGAAACTCTCAGACCAACTAGGGGCTTTATCAGTTCTCCACACGTAGAACTGACAATGCGACGACAGTAGAAGCTGAGGTAATGAGAAGTTATCCGGGGAAAGGAAGGGGTAGATCCGGTGCTTTAAATGAAGACTACTTCAGAAGCTTCAAGGCACTTCCCTCCTTGATGCGCAGATTTAATACGGAATCTGAGAGGCAGAAGTTGAGATTTGCGAGTCTGGTGGAAGGCTTAATATCAAAAGCAATTTCAATTTAGTTTATTTTATCTTTTCTTGAGAACTTTCCTTCACGGGAAATTACTCTTTTCATTTCATTAACTTCAGTCGGATCTGCATCCGACTGAAGTTTGGCAGTAGTTGTGATATTCAACGCCATTTAGCTAGTGAACTGAAGGGACCGTGGAAGTGATGGTGATACTGAACACTGTGTGAGGGAAGGAGGAAGTGAAGGAAGAAAGAAAGAGAGGAGAGAAATAGGGGGAAGTGAAAAAAAATTAAGTAGGGGAGAAAGATAGATAGGTGTGTGTGTGTGTGTGTGTGTGTGTGTACTCGAATGATTGTACTCAACTATTTGTGGTTGCAGGGACCTAGTAGCTAGTCGCTACTAGGTCCACTCTCTCCCTGCTCCAAGAGCCTTATCGTACCTCTTGTAAAATTATGTATGGATCGTGCGTGTGCGTGTGTGTGTGTGTGTGTGTGTGTACTCACCTAGTTGTGGTTCCAGGGGTCGAGTCATAGCTCCTGGCCCCGCCTCTTCACTGGCCGCTTCTGGGTCACTCTTCCTTCGCCATGAGCCTTATCATACCTCTTCTTGAAGCTATGAATGAATCCTGCCTCCACTACATCACTTCCCAAGCTATTCCACTTCCTGACCACTCTCTGACTGAAGAAATACTTCCTAACTTCACTGTGATTCATCTGAGTCTTCAACTTCCAACTGTGACCCCTTGTTGCTGTGTCCCATCTCTGGAACATTCTGTCTCTGTCCACCTTGTCAATTCCTCTAAGTATTATATATGTCGTTATCATGTAACCCCTATCTCTCCTGTCCTCCAGTGTCGTCAGGTCGATTTCCCTTAACCTCTCCTCGTAGGACATACTTCTTAGCTCTGGGACTAGTCTTGTTGCAAACCTTTGCACTTTCTCTAGTTTCTTTACGTGCTTGGCTAGGTGTGGGTTCCAAACTGGTGCTGCATACTCCAGTATGGGCCTAACGTACACAGTGTACAGGGTTCTGAACGATTCATTATTAAGATGTCGGAATGCTGTTCTTAGGTTTGCTAGGCGTCCGTATGCTGCAGCAGTTATTTGGTTGATGTGCGCCTCAGGAGATGTGCCTAGTGTTATACTCACCCCAAGATCTTTTTCCTTGAGTGAGGTTTGTAGTCTCTGGCCCCTAGACTGAACTCAGTATGCGGTCTTCTTTGCCCTTCCCCAATCTTCATGACTTTGCACTTGGTGGGGTTGAACTCCAGGAGCCAATTTCTGGACCAGTCCAGCAGCCTGTTCAGATCCCTTTGTAGTTCTGCCTGGTCCTTGTGTGTGTGTGTGTGTGTGTGTGTGTGTGTGTGTGTGTGTTTAAGTTTACCAATTTAACTGTTCTGGAGACTAATATCCATTTCTTGAATCCTCTAAACTTTCAGTTAAAATGCGAAATTTTTCTATTTCTAACATAATTTTGAAAATAGGTAAAGTAATGAGCATCTTCCTCGTTGTGACCAAAAATCAATCCACTTCCCGACGAGTCTGTGTATAAATATCCTTCAGCATCTCTGTAGATGTTTAGTTATTTACCTTTGAGAACAATCATTTCTATATTCATTGACTGTTTTATATTGAAGATTCCGGTTTTTAAAGACACCATTGATGACGAATGACAAATGGTATACAAAATATGCAAGGATTGCAACGTGGTTTATGCAAGACAAACTGGCAGGCGTCTTTCAGAAGGAATTACTAAACACAGATTTGTTAATCATCATCTAAGACCCGCGTCAGGAGACACTTGTCCTGTTTCCTGACTAACTTAACCACTTATTTATAGTAATGAAAATCTTGCTGTCTCCCAGCATCAAGTGACAAGCTTATCTTTCTATATATATATATATATATATATATATATATATATATATATATATATATATATATATATAGTTCCTTGATAATGTGAGTAGTCACGAAAGCGCTTGAATTCCTCTATTTTCATAGTGGTTGTCTTGCATATTTTGATATCACCTGTTTACTGTGATCTTTTTGCATATTATATATATATATATATATATATATATATATATATATATATATATATATATATATATATATATATATATATATATATATAATATAACAACACTGCGCTAGCCAGGGTTCGAACCCATCTTGTACTGGTCCGTCATTGTGAACGAGAACCACATGACGCCTTAACCCACAGGACCACCCAATCCTACAAGAGCCAAGTACATAGCACAGAGCTATGTGTTTTTACCTTGGTCCCAGGACATACGGAGGTGTGGGAGCTTTCAAGCTAATTTCATTCTCATCCCTGTTTGGTGTACTAGCCTACGAACACTGTTTATATATTATTGTAACCACGAACGAGTGGTATTGATCAATAACAACACTGCGAAGGTGTGGGAGCTTTCTAGCTCCCACACTCCTTTAGGGTTCAGGCACTGTACTCCTCACCCCTCCTTCAGGGTGC
This sequence comes from Cherax destructor, assembly GCA_009830355.1. Classification (NCBI taxonomy): domain Eukaryota; kingdom Metazoa; phylum Arthropoda; class Malacostraca; order Decapoda; family Parastacidae; genus Cherax; species Cherax destructor. The sequence continues at coordinate 262,066 of WNWK01000593.1, forward strand.
AGGCACTGTACTCCTCACCCCTCCTTCAGGGTGCAGGCACCGTACTCCTCACCCCTCCTTCAGGGTGCAGGCACCGTACTCCTCACCCCTCCTTCAGGGTGCAGGCACCGTACTCCTCACCCCTCCTTCAGGGTGCAGGCACTGTACTCCTCACCCCTCCTTCAGGGTGCAGGCACCGTACTCCTCACCCCTCCTTCAGGGTGCAGGCACTGTACTTTTCACCCCTCCTTCAGGGTGCAGGCACTGTACTCCTCACCCCTCCTTCAGGGTGCAGGCACCGTACTCCTCACCCCTCCTTCAGGGTGCAGGCACTGTACTCCTCACCCCTCCTTCAGGGTGCAGGCACTGTACTCCTCACCCCTCCTTCAGGGTGCAGGCACTGTACTCCTCACCCCTCCTTCAGGGTGCAGGCACCGTACTCCTCACCCCTCCTTC
>WNWK01000593.1:267500-280000 GCA_009830355.1 Cherax destructor
TTTTCGGGCCACCCTGCCTTGGTGGGAATCGGCCGATGTGTTAATAAAAAAAAAAAAAATATATATGTATATATGTATATATAATATATATATATATGTATATATAATATATGTATATGTATATATAATATATGTATATGTATATATATTATATGTATGTATATATAATATATGTATGTATATGTATATATAATATATGTATGTATATGTATATATAATATATGTATGTATATGTATATATAATATATGTATATATATGTATATATAATATATATATATATATATATATATATATATATATATATATATATATATATATATATATATATATATATATATATATATATATATATATATATATGTATATATATATATATATATATATATATATATATATATATATATTTTTAAAAAATAGGATGGGGTCCACCTCTGGTGCAAATTGTGGGACCCATAGCCTCGGAGAAGTGGATAAAAGGCATCAAGGAAGAATATTTGGATTTCTTCCTGAAGCCGTTTGAATATTCCACTTCTCCTACCACCCATCCTATATACACACATACATACATATAAATGCTTTATTAATAGACAGAATACATTTATAAAACACACAAACATGAACATGAATACAATGGTACAATATGTCAAAGATTATGAATCTCCTCCAGCTCCTCCGAAGCCGGGCGCGAGCCGAGTATGCAGCATGCGTTTCCCTCTGGATGGCCACGCTGAGACGCTGGAACATGAACGTGGCTGCCCTTGGGTCCCTGGTGGTGTCGATGAGTCTGGAACCCAGCTCTTTAAGGAAACGTGTTGCATTTTTCCCCACGCTCCCAAGGTCTCCGATCCCAGTGGGACAAATTTATACTGTTGGCTTATGTCCCTGTACTTGCCGATCTTGTACTCCTCTCTGTGGTCAGCAGCTCCTCCTGTCGCCCAACACTGTGATGGATGTAGGTGTCAGCCAGTGTCGACACGCAGGTATAATCCCATGCTAAGAGCTTGCCATTCTTCCAAGGATAGATGGTGATCCCGTCGGGGCGGTTTGCTGGGTTGTGGGCGTTGTTGGCTGCTAGTGATCGAGGCTCTCTCTCGGCTGGGCATCCAGCTGTAGCGAGGGTTCTCTTTATGATGTCGTTGACCTCATTGTGTCTTGCATGCCAACCCTTGGTTTTAGAACAGTTAAGACCATGTAGACCATATTGGTCGGCTTGCGCATCGCCGCAAATACACGTATATTCCGTGTGAATGGGGGCAGCAAGGCGCAGAGCCACTGCAATACGAAGGGTCTTAGGGTCCAGGCGTGTTCCCATGGCCGAAATGGGAACTGTTTGGAGGAAGTCCCCAGAGTGAGGTGCACTCACGGCTAGGAGACGGGCAGTCTCCTGTCTGATGTTACGGCCCTGAGCATATTGGCAAGTATCTTTTCAACAATGGGGCTGTCCCAGCTTGACTGTTTGTAGGCCTGTTCTTCACTAGGTTTTGGTGTTGGAGCAGCAAGAGTCTCCCATTCAGTGATGGCACTGGTGTAGCTAGGGTCCTGTATTCCTGCTGAATCACTGAGGTTGTATGGAAGAATTTGTTTTATTAGCTCATTTGATGCTATGGAAGAGGATAAGAAGGCTGGTAGGGCAATCTGGGAGGATTTGCGTACTCCCAGCCCCCAAGTCTGACTGGAAGTGAAGCTTGCAACCACTGTCCATCTTCATATATATATATATATATATATATATATATATATATATATATATATATATATATGTATATATATATATATATATATATATATATATATATATATATATATATATATATATATATATATATATATATATGATATATATATATATATATATATATATATATATATATATATATATATACAACATGAAATAGTTAATTAAAGCAGCTGAAATATCTGATCCACAAAAAATTATGTACGAGAAGGTAATTAATTTAATTATGACGCTAATTACCATGTCATTCCAACAGAGTGGTCAATATTTTATACTAATTGCAATTTGAAAATAATAAATAATTTACCCACTTGAAAAAAAAAAAGATAATAGCCTTTACGATAAAAGCCAGTTCTGAAAAATAAAATAGTTTTTCATTTATACTTTATTGAAATATTTTTATTATCCATTGAATTCATTTTGTTTTAATGCTGATTGGCGTTTTATTTTTTAATATTTTGGCATCGTGAAATAAATCATTCGGAGGTATATAAAAAAATATTATTTTTTGGCATTAAGAAGTTATACGTCCAGTAGGAAACGTTTTAAAGTGGATATTAAAAACTCATTGATAAACGTTAAGTTTTAGAAAACTTTATCAGAAACGATTCTTAACGAATTCAGACATATGGACAAGTCTCCTAACACCTGCTGCTCCTCTTCACCTAGCAGCAAATAGGTACCTGGCCGTCCGTAGATCATTGTGGGTAGCATCCTGAAGTATGGTAGAATCCTGAAGGATGGTAGTTATCCGGAAGGATGGTAGTTATCCGGAAGGATGGTAGTTATCCGGAAGGATAGTAGTATCCTGAAGGATAGTATCCTGAAGGATGATAGTTATCCTGAAGGATGATAGTTATTCTGAAGGATGGTAGTATCCCTGAGAGTGGGCTGGATTTTGACAGGAACCGGGATAGGATAAAAGTTCTTAACGTAAGTCGAGATACGACATCAACTCGTAACGTGTAAATGAGATGAGGGATAAATAATAGTTCTTAGCCTGTAAATGAGATGAGATTTACAGCTTTTAGCCTGTAAATGAGATGAGGTAGGATAACACCCTTTAATCTGCAAACGAGATGAGGTTGGATAGATCATAGCTTGTAAATGATTTATATTATAACAGCTTTTAACCTGTAAATCACCTGAGATAAGATAGCAGGTTTTAGCCTGTTAATGAGTTGTGGTAGGATAACAGCGCCTGTAAATGAGCTGAGGTAGGATAACAGCGCCTGTAAATGAGCTGAGGTAGGATAACAGCGCATGTAAATGAGCTGAGGTAGGATAACAGTGCCTGTAAATGAGCTGAGGTAGGATAACAGTGCCTGTAAATGAGCTGAGAAAGGATAACATCGCCTGTAAATGAGCTGAGGTAGGATAACAGTGCCTGTAAATGAGCTGAGGTAGGATAACAGCGCCTGTAAATGAGCTGAGGTAGGATAACAGTGCCTGTAAATGAGCTGAGGTAGGATAACAGTGCCTCTAAATGAGCTGAGGTAGGATAACAGCGCCTGTAAATGAGCTGAGGTAGGATAACAGTGCCTGTAAATGAGCTGAGGTAGGATAACAGTGCCTGTAAATGAGCTGAGGTAGGATAACAGCGATTGAATTTGAACCAAGGTAGGATAGCAGGTCTTAACCTGTAAATGAGCTGAGATAAGATAGCATCTCTTAGCCTGTAAATAATTTAATCTAAGATAACCACTCACAGTTCGTCCATTTAGTAGTGTAAAAAAAGAAAACAGAAAAGGGCATCTTTTACAAAATTAGAGGAACATAATATGGAGTAACGTGAACAATTTAACACATAAGTAACATGTGGTGGATAAAGACATCCAGATGTTGCACATCTGTCTAATTTATAATATTTTCGTTATACCATGTATATTTAACATGGAGTAACCAGTATCCCTTTCAAACTAGTCAACTAGACAAAATCGAAAAAAAAATATCCATAACAAACGTATTCTGTATATTGGTGAGTCGTTTCGACATGTGTTACTGAGAGTACTGAAAAAAAATAGCGAAGAAAGGCACACTTTAGAAAGGAAACTTTTGTTGTGGCAACGATGTGTTTCGTGTTGATAAAGAGTTGACGAAGATCGAAGCCGTGACACAAAAGCTTGTTCAACAGGGTGTGTTGTTTTACTGGCAGTGTGTGTGTACTTTACTCAAATGGTAAAAATTTAATTGAAAATAAAAGAAATACCACACTGTACTTCACTCTCCAGCCAGTATAAGAGTTATAGCTGTGGGAAATCAATTTTATATAAATAATTATATATGCAGAATAACCACTGTAAAAAAAATAGCAAAATGCCAAGCGCTTTCGTGACTTCTCACATTATCAAGATATAACAAAGATGGACAAGCGACTACGTGACACACATAACACTTGACTTATGATGATAAAAGTCAGGTGTTGAAGGAAGGCAAAGAGGTGTAGTCTCGTCTTACAGCCTTCCTTACTTTATTTTTATAGTTCCTTGAAAGTGAGGGAGTCTCGAAAGCGCTTGGCATTTTGATAATTGTTTACAGTGGTTATTTTGCATATTGTGATATCACCTGTTTACTGGTTCTTATTATGTGTGTGCTCGCGCACGAACACACACACACAGTGAAGAGGCGGGGCCAGGAGCTGTGAATCGACCCCTGCAACCACAACTAGGTGAGTACAAGTAGGGAGGCACCACCTCTAGACCTGACTGGGGACCCACAGCCTCAGAAGAGAATAAACGTACTTATAATATTCATATTTTGAAGACCAAAAAGTCACAATACATTGACTGGAACAATATACAAATAACCCGCGCAAAGGAGAAACTTAAAACGACGTTTCGGTCCGACTTGGGCCATTAACTAGTCACAAACTAACACACGAAGGTTGGTGTACTTATCAATGTGCATTTATTTGAACACATTCCAGAATATTAATAAACTTCCCACTAGAGGTCGCTGTAGAAAATTCCGTCTAGGGAGAAACCATCTCCAGGTCAATGTTTATGTTCTGTTGTCTGTATGTGTGGGTCATTAAGGGCTCTTAATCCAAGGAATGTGTGCTACTTTACCCTTAATTTCTAAAACTTTATGCTTATAAGCATAACCATAATTTTTAAAGGAGTGGAGGGATAGGCCAGTGGAAGGCTTCGGTCAGATGACCAAAAGCTCCAGCTGCGGGCCATCATATGACTAACACCCTCGTCAGGAAACACTTGTCCTGTTTCCTGACAAACCTAACTTAACCTAACCTAACTTAGCATAACTTAACCTAACCTAACTTAGCATAACCTAACCTAATCTAACTTAGCATAACCTAACCTAACCTAATCTAACTTACTCTCCCCTTTTATCGAATTGAACCTTCACTGGTTCCTACTTACGTCTGCAAAGTAATGAGAATATTGTGTACTGGGCTGAAATTTATGCTGGTTCTTTTTTGACCAGCAGAATGAAAAATAATTTAATTTGCCCGTCCGTAAATGCATAACTTTTCTCTCCAGTGACGCTATGAACCCAAATTTATGTTTTAATAAAAATCCCATTTATTATTTATTATGGCCATAATGCATTAATTTTAATATACATTTTTTAATGCATATTCAGTTTATACTACCAAGCTGAAGTGTTGATCCGTAATATTTATTGCAACAGACCTCTAAAAAATAGACTGATTGCCAATAACATACAACAGGTGCCAACAATATGCAGTGAAAAGGACTGTTTATATATATATATATATATATATATATATATATATATATATATATATATATATATATATATATATATATATATATATATATATATATATATCTGTGATACACGTACGATACTGGTTCTGGGAAGCCAATCAACTGTCACCATAACAGGACAGACGATGGAGGTTGAGATCAATTATTCCATCAGTGTCAGAGTGGCACTGGTAGAAGCTGTTAGTGGCGCCACTAGTGGTGGTAGTAACACCAGTGGTGGTAGTAACTGGTACTGGTGGTGATAGTGGTAGTAACGGTACTGGCACTGGTGGTAGTGACACTCTTGCAGAATTTTTTTTTTTTTTTTTTTTGGGGGGACTGTCTGGCGAACACGTGGGGATGCCGGGCGAAACGTTACTCGACGTTTCAGCCCGTTTTTGGACCATCATCAAGCCTCTGGTGAGGCGGTTGAAAGTTTCCTGATGGCCTGGCTTCACGTTCACTCCTGCCGTTCTTGAACGCCTTCATTTTCATCTCTGCCTCACCCGCACGGGTTTAGAGCCTCGTGTAATACCGGTTTTGGTATCCGTGTCACAAACACGCGCACCACTTGCCACCTCCACCATTTTTAAACCTCCAACAACTTCCAACTTCTCCAATAAACTAATTTAAAGATATTTTTGGGACAAGCAGTGTCTGTAACATTTATATAATTGTAATTTCATTGTGATCCTGAGGTTTCGACACTTTAACGTAGTTTCAATGTTTAGACACTTTAACCTAGTCCCCTCGACGTTTCGACACCATAACATAGTCCCCTAGACACATTTCTGAGGTCCCCAGATGATGGGCTACCTTAACGTAGCCCCCTCAGACCGTGGTTTACCTAAACGTAGTCCCCTAGACAATGGTTTACCTTAATGTAGTCCCCCAGACGCTGGTTTACCTTAGCGTAGTCCCCCACACGTGTTCAAGATAGTGACCACAGGGCTAGCCACACTTTGCATTTGGTTTGATCATCTGTGTCTGTCAAACTGCCAGAAGTACTTGTGACCAAGCCTAAGTCTGGTCACTACAACATCAGTCAGTCTGTTCACATTGCAAGTTGTTCCATAAACATATCTATGCTCATGTTAGTGGCTTATACATCTCAGGCTTCTAACCTTATTCTTGTAACATTCAGGGTCATTGTTTACGTCTCTCTCATTATTGTTAATGCTAGACACAGATACACCAAAGTTATATCCAACATTTTCCTTCTGGGTAAATTTCTTGGCTAATGGATCAGCTTTATCATGAAGGAGCAATCCAATGTGTGATGGAATCCATAACAATTGTAGATTAACTCCTTTTTCCATGATTATTGAGTATCTGTATCTGGCTTTTCCAATGGGCATGTTAGTTATGTGAGTCAAGAGTTTAAGTGATGAAGCACAGTGTCATAAGTTAGCTTTAGCGCCAAGAGGATGACAAACAATTCACTTTGCAGTGTAGACGCCCAGTTGTTATTTCTTATGCCTAACTCAGCAAAGTTCCTATCGTTCTTAACTCAAAAGTGGCAACAAGAGCAGATGCAGCCCTGCTAGTAGACTCCTGCTTAAATCCACCAGTGTTTACAAATTGTGATAAATTATTACTACCAGTTAAGTCTGAAATTTCTTACACAAGTGATTTAAGGAAGGGATTACTATTTATAAGCTTCTTGGGAGGGACTTACAGGTATGTGATATTAAATGAACACACATTCCATTAAGGGTTGAAATACTCTTGGCTGCAGTCCCTCCTCGCTGACGGCCCCGCCTTAGAAACACACTCCCTCTGACGTTTTTTCAGCAACAGATTACACCAACTTTGATTATACTTCCTTTAGGATACATCACCGCCCTTACTAATTGTACCTTTGTTATACTGTACACGCATATTACACCTTTAACACACCCTACCCTTCAGTTTCGACATATTTTGTCTTAAGTGAAGTATGTTAGGATATACCTCCAAGTACTCTGAGAAGACGAAATATAATAAAGATTATTATGTACTTTTTATATTATTTAAAAAAAATAATACACTTCGTTCAAGTTATGAAATTTGATATAATTACATGCAGAAAGTCTGACAGATATCGCACTAGAACTTAATAGAAGTGTGAAATTCAATTTAGAATATGTCTGCAGCAAGTCTGACGGACATATTTGTTGCTCTTTAATGTGAATTTGTCGATAGATATTTGTCATTAGATATTTCCCGCATCGTAAACCAATAAAAATTCTATTTTCATGCAGTTACATTTCGCTTAAGCCAAAAATCGTATTTTGTATTTTTTTTTTTTTTGTCAAAATCAGGAACTAGAAATGATCGTATAAACTGTACGATAAAAGCTAAAAGTATCGTAAATCATACCAAAGGTTAAATTATCGTACATGTAAAATAGTTAGCGTACAACTAACAACACCTGTGGTCGCCAAGACGCCGAGTCACCTTATTGTGGTCACCGGGACGTAAAGTCACCTTATTGTGGTCACCGGGACGTAAAGTCACCTTATTGTGGTCACCGGGACGTAAAGTCACCTTATTGTGGTCACCGGGACGTAAAGTCACCTTACTGTGGTCACCGGGACGCTGGGTCACCTTACTGTGGTCACCGGGACGCTGGGTCACGTTATTGTGGTCACCGGGATGCTGAGTCACCTTATTGTGGTCACCGGGACGCTGAGTCACCTTATTGTGGTCACCGGGACGCTGGGTCACCTTACTGTAGTCACCGGGACGCTGGGTCACCTTACTGTGGTCACCGGGACGCTGAGTCACCTTACTGTTACTGTAGTCACCGGAACGCTGAGCCTGAGCCACCTTACTGTGGTCACCAGAACGCTGAGTCACCTTACTGTGGCCACCGGGACGCCGGGTCACCTTACTGTGGCCACCGGGACGCCGGGTCACCTTGCAGTGGCCATTGGGACGCCGGGTCACCTTCCTGCGCCCACCGGGTCACCTTGTAGGGGACACCGAGTCACCTTGTAATTGCCACTGCGTCATCTTACCGCAGCCACCGGGTCACCATGCCGTGACCACCGAGACGCCGGGTCACCTTGCCGCGCCCACCGGGTCACCTTGCAGTTGCCACCGGGACGCCTGGTCACCTTGCCGCGGCCAACAAGACGCCAGGTCACCTTGCCGGGGCCACCGGGACGCCGGGTCACCTTGCCGTGACCACCGGGTCACCTTGCAGCGGCCACCGGGACGCCGGGTCACCTTGCCGCGCCTGCCGGGACGCCGGGTAACCTTGCCGCGCCCACCGGGACGCCGGGTCACCTTGCCGCGCCCACCGGGTTACCTTGCAGCAGCCACCGAGACGCTGGGTCACCTTGCTGCGCCCACCGGGTCACCTTGCCGTGACCACTGGGACGCCAGGTCACCTTGCTGGGGCCACCGAGAAGCCGGGTCACCTTGCATAGGCCACGGGGACAACGGGTCACCTTGATGTGACTACCAGAACGCTGGGTCACCTTGCCGTGACTACCAGGACGCCGGGTCACCTTGTTGTGACCTCCGGGACGCCGGGTCACCTTGCCGCGGCCATCGGGACGACGGGTCATCTTGTCGTGACCAGGACGCCGGGTCACCTTGCCGTGACCACTGGGACGCCAGGTCACCTTGCTGGGACCACCGAGAAGCCGGGTCACCTTGCATAGGCCACGGGGACAACGGGTCACCTTGATGTGACAACCAGGACGCTGGGTCACCTTGCCGTGACTACCAGGACGCCGGGTCACCATGTTGTGACCTCCGGGACGCCGGGTCACCTTGCCGCGGTCATCGGGACGACGGGTCATCTTGTCGTGACCAGGACGCAGGGTCACCTTGCCGCGGCCATCGGGACGACGGGTCATCTTGTCGTGACCAGGACGCCGGGTCACCTTGACGCGGCTTCCGGGAATGTGGGTCACTTTGCAGCGGCCACCAGAACGCCGGGTCACCTTGCAGCGGCCACCGGGACGCCTGGTCACCTTGCCGTGACCCCCGAGATGCGCAGTCACCTTGCCACAGCGACCGAGTCACCTTGACGTAGCCCCCTGGACGCCGAGTCACCTTGACGTAGCCCCCTGGACGCCGAGTCACCTTGACGTAGCCCCCTGGACGCCGAGTCACCTTGCCACCGCCACCGGGACGCCGGGTCACCTTGCCGCGGCCACCGGGACGTCGGGTCACCTTGCCGCGACCACCGAGTCACCTTGTGGCTACTGGGTCACCTTCCCGCGGCCAGCAGGATGCCGGGTATCCTTGCTGCGGCCACCGGTATGCCGGGTAACCTTGCCGCGGGCACCGGGACACCGAGTCACCTTGTCGCGGAAACTGGGACGCCAGGTCACCTTACCGCGGCCACCGGGACGCCGGTTCACCTTGTCACAGCCACCGGGTCACCTTGCAGCGGCCACCGAGACGCCGGGTCATCTTGCTGCGACCACCGGGACGCCGGGTCACCTTGCCGTGACCACCGAGACGCCGGGTCACCTTGCCGTGACCACCGAGACGCCGGGTTACCTTCCCGCGGCCTCCGGGACGCCGGGTCACCTTATCGCACCCACCGGGTCACCTTGCAGCGGCCACCGAGACGCCGGGTCATCTTGCTGCGATCACCGGGACGCCGGGTCACCTTGCCGTGACCACCGGGACGCCGGGTCACCTTGCTGTGACCACCGAGACGCCGGGTTACCTTGCCGTGACCACCGAGACGCCAGGTCACCTTGCCGTGACCACCGAGACGCCGGGTCACCTTGCCGTGACCACCGAGACGCAGGGTCACCTTGCCGTGACCACCGAGACGCCGGGTCACCTTGCCGTGACCACCGAGACGATGGGTCACCTTGCCGCGCCCACCGGGTCAACTTGCAGCGGCTACTAAGACGCCGGGTCATCTTGCCGCGCCAACCGGGACGCCGAGTCACCTTGCCGCGCCCCCCGAAACGCCGGTCACCTTTCTGCAGCCTCCGGGAAGCCGGGTCACCTTTCCGGGACCACCGGGAAGCCGTGTCACCTTGCTGCTGCAACCAAGATGCCGGTCACCTTACCAGGGCCACAGGACGCCTGGTCACCTTGCCGGGGCCAAAGGACGCCGGGTCACCTTGCCGCGACCACCGAGTCACCTTGTGGCTACCGGGTCACCTTCCCGCGGCCAGCAGGACGCCGGGTCACCTTGCCGCGGCCACCGGGTCACCTTGCAGCAGCCACCGGGAAGCTGGGTCACCTTGCCGCGCCCACCGGGTCACCTTGCCGTGACCACCGGGACGCCAGGTCACCTTGCTGGGGCCACCGAGAAGCCGGGTCACCTTGCATAGGCCACGGGGACAACGGGTCACCTTGCCGTGACTACCAGGACTCTGGGTCACCTTGCTGTGACCTCCGGGACGCCGGGGCACCTTGCCGCGGCCATCGGGACGACGGGTCACCTTGTCGTGACCACCAGGACGACGGGTCACCTTGTCGTGACCACCAGGACGCCGGGTCTCCTTGCTTCGGCCACCGGTATGCCGGGTCACCTTGCCGCGGTCACTGGGTCACCTTGCTGAAGCCACCGTGTCACCTTGCCGTGGCCATTGGGTCAAATTGGAACGTTATCTGGGTCACCTTGCCATGGCTACCGGGACGCCGGGTCACCTTCTTGCGGCCACCGGGACACTGGGTCTCCTTGCTGTGGCCACCAGGACGCTGGGTCCCCTTGCTGCGGCCACAGGGACGCCGAGTCACCTTGCTGGGGCCACTGGAACGCTGGGTCCTCTTGCTGTGGCCACCAGGACGCAGGGTCACCTTGCCGCGGCCACCGGGACACCGGTTCACCTTGCCGGGCACCGGGACGCCGAGTCACCTTGCCGCGGCCACCGGGACGCCAGGTCACCTTACCGCGGCCACCGGGACGCCGGTTCACCTTGTCGCAGCCACCGGGACTCCGGGTCACCTTGCCGCAGCCACCGGGACGCCGGGTCACCTTGCCGCAGCCACTGGGACGCTGGTTTACCTTGTCGCAGCCACCGGGACTCCGGGTCACCTTGCCGCGGCCACCGGGACGACGAGTCACATTGACGCAACTACCGGGACGTCGAGTGACTTTGCCGCGGCCACCGGGACGCTGAGTCACCTTGCCGCGGCCACTGGGACGCCGGGTCACCTTGCCGCAGCCACTGGGACGCTGGCTTACCTTGTCGCAGCCACCGGGACGCCGGGTCACCTTGCCGCGGCCACCGGGACGACGAGTCACATTGGCGCGACTACCGGGACGTCGAGTCACCTTGCCGCGGCCACCGGGACGCTGAGTCACCTTGCCGCGGCCACTGGGACGCTGAGTCACATTGCCGCGGCCACCGGGACGCCGAGTCACCTTGCTGCGGCCACCGGGACGCCGAGTATCATTTAAGGTGTGGTGATGTTTAAGTGAATTTTTATTTGGGTGGAGTGCCATTCTCCCCACAGTGCCACACTCCACAGTGCAACACTCCAGAGTGTGACACCCTACAGTGTCACAACCCACAGTGTCATACCTCAGTGTCACAACCCACAGTGCCACTTTCCACCGTGTAATGCCCCACAGTGCCAATTCCCACCGTGCCATACCCCACAGTGTCACAACTTACAGTGCCATATCCCACTGTGCCATACCCCTCAGTTTCACAACCTACAGTGCTACAGCCCGCTGTGCTACAACTCACAGTTCTACAACCCACAGTGCCACACCCGCCCACAGAGTCCTTGCTTGACTATGAACCCGTCATCTCTAGCAGAAAAAAAATCTAGCGGGGATTTTTTCCTATTTGACAAATTTTTTGGACACGTCCAGGATCATGTAACAAATTGTGTTTATGAATTATGGAATGTGAAAAAATTAACATGGAATAATTTTGCATCCTTTCTGATTTTGAATTATGTAATACGAGAATAAATTTGTCAGGCATGTTGCAAGGTTGATAATGATTGTGCAAATTTGATTTTAGAAACGGAATATGATTATGAGCTGAACAGCTAACAATGTATATTGAAAGGCTATCATAAAACACACACACACACACACACACACACACAC
>WNWK01000593.1:282500-365000 GCA_009830355.1 Cherax destructor
TCAGTCTGGCTTTGTTTCTCGTCGAGTGAGCATTGCCCTGAACTCTGCTTGGAGAAAAATTGTGGCCAGAATGTGTCCAAGAGAAGGATTTTGAAGGGTTTGAGGCTGACCCTGACAACCCTACACCTGTTGTGGAATCTATTGTGGCTTTGGTGAAGTCCATTAGGTTGCATGTGAGTGGCCAGGATGTGGAAGAGTTGGTGGACAACCACAGGGAAGAGCTAACCACTGAAGAGCTGCAACCCCTTCAACTGGAACAGCAGCAGATCGCAGCTGAGGAAATTGCTTCAGAGGAGAAGGAAGAGAGAGGGGAGAATGTGCCTTCTTCAGTGAATAAGGACATGTGTGCAAAGGGGGGCGAGTTGCAAATTTTTGTGGAGAGATATCACTATCAAAGCTGTTACATGCCGTGTCTGCAACATGTTCAATGAAAATGCCTTGTCCCATTTTAGGCAAATCTTAGAGACGCCAGAAACAGACCTCTCCGGACAGATTTTTTGTGTGACAGGGGTCCAGTGTCAGTAAAAGACAAAGAAGGGAAGTAACCCCGGATAGGGATTTGATACCTGAAGTTAATACTTTAGGGTGTCTGGAACGGATTAATTGGATTTACATTATTTCTTATGGAAAATATTGCTTCAGTTTTCGTCAGACTTTCTGGAATGAATTAATGACGAAAACCGAGGTTCTACTATATATATATGTATATATATATATAGTATAGTAGAACCTCGGTTTTCGTCATTAATTCATTCTAGAAAGTCTGACGAAAACTGAAGCAATATTTCCCATAAGAAATAATGTAAATCCAATTAATCCGTTCCAGACACCCTAAAGTATTAACAAAAAATATATTTTAAGGAGAATAACTATAGTTTTACATACAGAAAATAATGAGAAATAAATATAAAGGACTAATGAAATGGATAAATGAACATTTAATATCATTTTTACCCTTATTGAAGACTCTTTTTGGCGTATAGAAGACGCGAGGAGGGGAGAGGGAAGAGGAGAGGTTATTCGTTGGAAGGGGAATCCCCCTCCATATATATATATATATATATAATAGTGAGATTTGTATTTTCTACCGTGTATATATATATTGAAAAGCTTGTATTTCAGTGTATAGACACCGAGATGCGTATGTTTTGGTACTTACCCAGTGATGAGTATTTATCAGTGTATATACACCGTGAGATGTGTATCAGTCAGTATTGACCAATCAGTGTATATATATCTTCTCTGCATATCCTTTTTTTCAAGTATTATTGACTTGATAATTAACATAGAATAAGTATAACCAACAAACTTTCTAAGTTCTCTCCCAAACTAAGTTGATGTTACATTTCAGCAAGTACCATAATATTTTATTTTCTGGCACTGTGCCCATCTAAGGGGAGGTGCCTCGAGGTTGGGTAAAAGGGCTCTTGAACCAAGGGATTCGAGCTACCCTTTTCTTGGTTTGAATTTTTTTTTTTACTTATTTAAAAAAACATTTTGTACAGTAACACAAAACTGGAATTTTACCATGACAAGAAACCAGTCATCAACAAACCAAAACATCACACATAACAAAATGACACTAAATGAATATAACATAGAACACATCACAAAATATAAACTTTTGTGAAAAAACACCCAACATATGTCATAACAGAAAATATATACATACCAACAACAAAATGAACTCATAATTTAACCTTACAACTCAGTATCAAAACCCGTGAAAAATATAACCCTTCATATGCATTACCCACATTAATGATACTCACTCTACAAAAGGCTTACAAAAAATTTTCTTTATGTATACCTCAATACACAAGAATATGCTTGCCCTCACCTTCAGCAACCAGCATGATGCAGGCAAACAGCAGTAAATACAAAACACAGCCTTCAAACAAAACCAAAAACATAGTACCCCTACACCCCACAAAAACTAACACCAGTCTCCCCAACATCCCAACAAAACATTTTTATGCACACGCAGGTGCAACAATTTATAGATATACCCCAAGAAGGCATACAACTTAAACCTGATGCCCAAACCAGGAAGACATGCATCCCCCCTGCACCGCACCTTTACTCCAACTAGTAACTCAGACCCCTACAAAACATTACATTGTGCATACACGTTTATACCCAAAAGTAACATCACATCAGCACAACAACATAGGACTGGGTTTGGCCCACAAGGCCCCAGACAGGACCCTGGGTCCACCCTATCCCACCCTAAACCGTACACACATAACAAACGCTCAAAATGACAACACTGAGGCCATACAACAAAAAGCCCCAGACCCTTAAATAAACACACAGAAATACCCAACAAAACCCCAACAAAAACACACACAACTCCCCAGGACTATACATGCTACAGATTCAAGAGTACAACCCTCCTCACGGTACACACAACATAACCAAATTAAACAAAACAGCATGCACAATGTGCTATAAAAGGGAAGCCCAAAAGGACCCCCTCTGAAAACCACACAAAAATTGCTTTACCACCCCAGCCTCCAACCGACCCCGAAAGGGAAGCCCCACCCGCAACCTGCCCAGGCATAACCCCATCCCCCTTTTTCTAAGCATGCACACCAAACTAAACGCACACACCTAAACCCCTTACCCCCTGACCCCACTAGACACATCCCCGCTCCTTATCAGGCTCACCCGCAACCAACAGAAAACGCAAAACAGCCTCACACGCAACCAACTACCGCCCCCCCCCCCACCACTTCTTGACTTCCCTCATAACCAATCCCCCTCCTTTCCCCCACCCCCTCACTAAAAACTCCTGTTTAACAAACACACTCCTCAGCCTACAGCGCAGGGGCATCAACCCCAAGCCCCCTCACGCAACCCTCGTTTCCACAACCTCTCAGCCTAACCAATGCCGACCATGTCCCCATACAAACCTCAACACACCTTGCAACAGCCGATGCACATGCTGTTCCAATAAGGGATACACCACCACCCGAAACCATAATTTACTATAAACCAAAGTGTTTACCATGACTACCCTCTGCAATAAAGTTACCTCACCCACACCCCAACCCTGCATCCTACCCAATGCCGCGTTCACCACCGCGCTCGAGTTCTCCTCCCTTGCCACCACCCTATCATCACTGAAAAAAACACCACAGATTTTTAAAACTGCAACACATTTCCACCCCTCCCGATACCCCAATGCACCCCCCCTTCCAACTCCCCACCTCTAAAAGATTCGATTTCTCCCTATTTACTCTCATGCCTTTCGCTAAACCAAAACCTTCCACTAACCCATTCACCAACCCCAAATGCCCCTCAGTCCTCACCAAAATTGTCGTGTCATCCACGTACCCCATTATCCCCGGCCTGTCATCCCCTTGAACCCCTTCCAACCTTAAACCCGCGTCAACCAACCTATAAAAGTGGTCTTGGAGACACGCAAACAGAATCTGGAACAAAGGACAACCCTGTCTCAGACCCCTCCCCATGCGCACCGCCAAACCCACCATCCCATTGATTTGGCACCTCAACAAAGCCCCGTCATAGAGAGTTCGAACCCACCCTACAATCTCCTCCCCAAACCCCTGCCTGCTTAAAATACCAAACAGCACATTCCGATCTACCCTATCATAAGCCATCTGTCAATCCAACTCCAAAATGCCCCCGTCCGTACTCTCCTCAATGAAACCTTTAATCCTCCTATGCCCTGACCTAATGCTCCTGCCCGGAATCCCATATTGTCCCTCCTGCAACATACTACCCAAACCCCGTTTTATCCTATTTGCCAGTATCTTCGCAAAAATCTTGTAATCTGTGCCCATCAACGTAATAGCCCTATAATCCTGAAAACCCTTTGGCTGCTTGCCCTTCGGAAATAAAACCACGACCCCCATCCTCATCGATTCCTCCATCACACCACGCTCCCTCATCTCATTGAAAACTCTCACCAACACCCCCTGCAATGAATGCCAATACTGAACGTACAGTTCGCCAGGTATACCATCCAGCCCCGGTGTCTTCCCCATACGTAACCCCTTCACAGCCTCCCAAACCTCCTCAACTGTGATCACCCCTTCCATGGCCCCCCTATCCTCCTCACTAATCCTACTCACTATCCCCCCAAAATCCTCTCACACGCCCCATCGTCCCCTCCCTCTACCGCATACTTCCTCCCAAACCAAAGCTCTGCATACCCACTCATACCTTCCATTGTTCTCAACACCCTTCCCGTACCATACCCCCCATCCCCTCCTCTACAAGCAAGGAAGACATCAACATCATCCCCCTATGCTTCCGAAAATGCCGTAAAACCACCGCTGACACCTTATCACCCCATAAAACCTTGTATATCCCACTCCTAACCCACAAATCATGAAACCTTTCATTCTGTAAGTCCCTCAGCCTACTACGTATACTAACCACCTCCTCCTCTCTCACCCCCTCCTAACTCCCCCTACCCCTTCCCCAACAAACCCTCCAAATACCTCTGATACCCATACCTAAACCTTGCATCCTCCCTGCCCACTCTCTCAAAAAACAGTTTTATACCCGCCTTCTCATGCTTACACCACCACTTCGCCACATTTTCAATTCCCCTCCCACCACCCCTCAAAATCCACCTCACCCCCCCCCACTCTGCTCAACAGACTTGCATTCAACTTCCAATAACTCGAGTAAACCTTGACCACGCCCTCCCAACTCCCCACGAACAAAAACCCTTTATAGTCAGAAAACCCAACATCTATGCACTCAACCTGTTCCACCACCACCACCTTAGTCACATACACCCTATCCAGCCTAGCTACATAACCCTTCCTAAAAAAGGTGTACTCTACAGGGTCCCCACATCCTCCCACCACGTCTACCAACCCCACAGCACTCAAAACATTACTCAAAACCTTCAAAACGCACCCTGCCCCCGCGGTTCCACATCCCTTACCCTAATCACACTATTTCAATCCCCCCCTATAATAGAGACCTGAGGCAAACCCCAGAAGGCATAAATTAACTCTGCTGACAAAATGCTCCTTGACTCTCGCATTAGCTACCGCTGGCATATACACCCCTATGAAACTAACCTGCACCCCCCCACCAACCATCCACCCTTACCACCCCCCTCCTCCCACGACGACAATGTGAAAGGGCTAGACTCCCTAATACCCACCTCCACTCCATCCTTGAAAAGCCCCGACCCTCCTACAAAAACCGTGTACCCCTTTAGACCCAAGTCCCTCCCACACCTATAATTGTGCTCCTGAAAAAAAACCACATCCACTCGAAACCTACTCAGTCACTTCCATCCACCTACGTTTGACCTCATTTTTGAGGCCATTAACATTCATGCTTAAAACCCTGAAGGATACGGTTGAGGCTTCCCCTTCGATCTCGGGTGTCTTCCGTCATTTCTAACATTGGAGGCTACACCATTTTCCCCTTTACCCTCTCCTCCCACTTCCCTTCAGGGTCTCATGACACCACCCCCTTTCACCCTACCCTGGTTGGACCTCACTATCTCAGCCCATACTATTTTCCCAGGCCTTTGAGCCAGCGTGAGTATATCATTCTCAGCCTCCTCACCAGACCTCTTCCGAGACTCGCCCTTTTCCACCAGGACCTCCATGTCCTGTTCCTGATGTAACTCGGCCACAACCTCCGTCAGTGCCTCTGAACCATCTTCAAGCCCTGGCACCACATCACCACCCATTACACTCCTATGGGTCTGTTCCAGAAGCCCCTCCACACTCCACACCTGCAGGCTGCTCCAAAGACAAAGCCTCCTCACGGATAATGTCATCAGGTCCTTCAAAAGAGCCTCCGCCTCACCTGTCGATACGTCCACCCCCACTTGCGGCGTATTCACCACAACTGGCGAGAAAACCTCCTCCAGAGGCCCCACCTGACCTCCTTGTTCCTCCACTTCAGTCTGCTCCACCTCCTCGCTCCATTGGGGATTCAAATCCCTCCTAGGTACCTCACAATCGAGTCAAACCTCCATGCCCTCCATAGCCGTCCTCCTCACTGACTGGTCCGGATTAACTGCCACTCCCACTCAACGTCTGTCCTGACGTAATCTGCATTCCGCTGCTACATGCCCAGGTTGGCCGCAAAGCCGACATGTGCGAACTTGTCCAGCGTAAGTCAAATAAACCTGCGTACGGAAAGGTTCCATTAAAACATAGGAAGGGATTTGCCTCCTCAGTAAAATTTTCACTGAGTATGTCCCTTCCAGCATCCCCGCATATAGCCCCTGTGCCCAGCGCCCGACATTCACTGCATGTATGATGCCATACTTCTGAAAGACGTCTCTAATGTCAATTTCTCTGGCTTCAAATGGAACGTTACGTACCTTAAGCCATTTATACGTCGCAGATACATCCTTAAGACATACTTCCACTCCCGTAGTCACCACAATCTTCTTGTCCTGGTAGGTGTCCACAATCCTTTCATAAGCCTCAGTGCATGCGAATTTCACGAAGATCCTCTTTGCTCCATTCAACGTAAAGCTCAGCATGGGAAATGCCATAGGTGTCACGAAGAATCGCTGGAAGCAGAACCTCGGCATTTGTAGGGTATATAGCCCCTTGCACAACGTCAACACAGACCGTGTTGACCCGTCGCTGTCAGCCATGACGGAGAAAATATAATTTCTGCAGACCGCCACCAGAGAGCTCTGCCAGCACACCCGCTCACAATAAAAGCTGGGCGTGGAATGGTTTGTCCTAGGTGCTGTTTGACTCATATGGGTTTACCACTTTCCCACGAATGGAATAATAATAATATAGGTATTAATATAAAAATAAAATTTAAATAATATAACAGTATTAATACAATAATAATAATGAAAGTATTCATATAAGAATGCTAATAAGAATATTAATAAATATAAATACTAGTAATAATATTAAAGTAGTAATCGTATTATTATACTCTGTAAATTACATAATTGCAAGTGTCTTTCTTTACACAAGTAACAGACAAACGCAGTAATTAACAAACACACAATGATCTGTTTAATTATATTTGCGATTAAATTTCCCTTCTCCTCTCATTCCCTCGTGACTAAGGACCATCACAATTTAATTACTTAATTAAGCTGCTGGGAGGAGTCCAATCCCTCTACGTGGGGTGGGATTTAACTTGCTAATTAGATGTCGTTTGCGTGTGCTTAAGATATCTGCGTCTTAGTTATAACCACAGTTAGGAATATCATAATTTTTAATAGCTATGCTCAAGACATTATGAAAATGCAATTGCATGTGTAGGATATATATATATATATATATATATATATATATATATATATATATATATATATATATATATATATATATATGTATAAATATACATATATATACGTCGTGCCGCATAGGTAAAAATGGTGAATTAGTAAGAATTCATTTAAAATTACGTCCTTTTTAAAATTTTCTCTTATACGTTTAAAGATATTTTTTTTAATTTATGTTAATGTAAAAATTAATAATTTTGTACAAAGGAACCTTAGAAAACTTGCCTAACGCTTATAACAAGCGCAATTTAATTTAGTCTAATCCAACTAAGTTTACAATAATTTAATAATAAACAAACAAAATAAAATATATTTTTTACGTTAGGTTCAGAATGATTTTTGCGAAATTATTGCATGCACAATTTTTCGCTTGTCTTATTCGGCAAGAAGAGCGTTGCTATTTAAACCAAAATCGCAAGTTTTAACTTTTCAGAATGACATATATTATTCACTGACTGTTGCTCATACCTTCCCCTTATCCTGTTAATAATTTTCGTGTTTCTTTTAGCATTTTGACATATTCCACTTCCCTACTTCTAATAGGCAAAAAAAAAGATTTCCTAACATTCCTAAGCCCTGGTGGGTTTAGCGCTTAGTTTTGATTATAATAATGACATGCTTAAGACTCGCTAATATTTACAGCACAACCTCTAGCTATATTCATTTGTACTTGGCTCTATCATTCAAGCAGACCATACCACGGGCGGGGATAGAACCCGGGAACAGAAAGTCATAATACGCTGGCCCAGTGGCTAGCGCGTCGATCTGGAGTTATGACTCTGATCGCGGGTTCTATCCCCACCCGTGTTATGGTTTGTTTGCAATCGTGTCATTACGATCATTTAGGTCAGTCCTATTAATTCTAATGAGAATTTTTGTAAGTAGTGTGATCGCACATCTCTCTTAATGGCAGGTCAGGTTCAGTTTCCTTGATCTTTCCTCTTAGTATAGTCCTCTTAGTGCTAGGATAATTCAGATTGCACATTTATTTTTATACTTTTTGTAGTAGTTGGGAAGAGGAATAATCTTGAAGTGGTGTAGGCAGGTTTCATGCATAGTTGGAAGAGTAGGTACGATACGGGCCACGAGGTTGAGGGAGTGAATCTGAAGAGTGGCAAATTAAGAAGTGGGGCCAGGAGCTGAGAATCAATTTCTGCAACCACAACTAGGTGAGTACACACACACACATTCTTCAGAAAAGCAACCCAGGGTAGACTGTCGTTTTATTTTCTTGTTATTTATCTTAGCTCCACAAGCAACAAACAAAAGATAAGCTCCACAAGCAGAAATTAAACTCCACATGCAACAAACCATAGACAAGTTCCACAAGCTATAAACAAAAGGTAGGCTCCATAAGCAATAAAGATAAGCTAAGTTCCACAAGCAACAAACAAAAGGTAGGTTCCACAAGCAACAAACAAAAGGTAGGTTCCACAAGCAACACACAAAAGGTAGGTTCCACAAGCAACAAACAAGAGGTAGGTTCCACAAGCAACAAAGGTAAGGTAGATTCCACAAGCAACAAACAAAAGGTAGGTTTCACAAGCAACAAACAAAAGGTAGGATACACAAGCAACAAAGATAAGCTAGGTTCCACAAGCAACAACCAAAAGCTAGGCTCCACAAGCAACAAACAGAAAATAGACTCTACAAGCTACAAACAAAAGTTAGGTTCCATAAAGTGTCGAACAAAAAATTCATTATTAAAATTACACTTTAACATATATTTCGTTAATGGAATTTCGAGTCAGTATTAAAACTAAGTGGAACTCGGGTCATGCTGTTATGTACAAATGGATTCTCTGAGCACGCACAGGAGGTCAGCATTCCTCTTTAATACCTCCACCTAACTCCTCTGTTATGTTCCCGCAAGCACCAGCAGCATCAGAATGAGCAGCAGCAGCAGCTGCTGTACTACCAGCAGTGGCCGTAATAACAGCAGTAACTGTAATAATGGAAGGATTTGTAGTAACAGCAGTAGCTGTAATTATGAAAGGATCTGTAGTAACAGCAGTAGTTGTAGTAACAGCAGTAACTGTAATAACAGTAGCTGTAACAATAGCAGTCACTATAACAGTAGCTGTAATAGCAGTAGCTGTAATAACAGCAGTAACTATAATAGCAGTAATTGTAATAACAGCAGTAACTATAATAGCAGTAATTGTAATAACAGCAGTAACTATAAAAACAGCAGCAACTGTAATAACAGCAGTAACTGTAGTATCAGTGGTTCTAATAACAGTAGTTTCTCTGATTACAGTAATAGCTGTATTAGCAAAAACTACAACAGCAATATCTTTAATAACAGCACTAGCTGTTGTAACAGCAGAATCTGCAATGACAGTGATAGCTGTAATAACAGCAGGAGACATATAAACAGCAGTTGTAGTGTTCGTGAACCTTAGGTTATCGTATTCATTTTGTATTCTCTCGTTTAGAGAGGAGAAACTGTTTTGTATTCTCTCGTTTAAAGAGGGGAAACTGTTTTGTATTCTCTCGTTTAAAGAGGGGAAACTGTTTTGTATTCTCTCGTTTAAAGAGGAAACTGTTTTGTATTCTCTCGTTTAAGAGGGGGAACTGTTTTGTATTCTCTCGTTTAAAGAGGGGAAACTGTTTTGTATTCTCTCGTTTAAAGAGGGGAAACTGTTTTGTATTCTCTCGTTTAAAGAGGGGAAACTGTTTTGTATTCTCTCGTTTAAAGAGGGGGAACTGTTTTGTATTCTCTCGTTTAAAGAGGGGAAACTGTTTTGTATTCTTTCGTTTAAAGAGGGGAAACTGTTTTGTATTCTCTCGTTTAAAGAGGGGAAACTGTTTTGTATTCTCTCGTTAAGACCGATGGCCATAATAAAATACATAAATGACGTACAAAAGAAAAAAATACATATTTCGTTCAACTAATTTTGTCCACTATTAAATTTTCCCCCATTAAGAAAATTATAAAATGAGGGGACTCAACATTTCTAAAAGGACACAAGTGCAACTAATGTAACATTTTATTGTGGCAACGTTTCGCTCTCCAGGAGGTTTATGAAGTCGGTCTGATAAAGCTCCTGGAGAGCGAAACGTTGCCACAATAAAATGTCACATTAGTTCCACTTGTGTTCTTTTACCTAACATATTGTCGGTAATCCTACCAACATTAATACAACATTTCTACACTTCTAGACTGACGAAACCGTAATTAAACTAGCTATGGCTTCGTAGTTTTAGAACTTGCCATGGGTTCAGATTTCCAGGCGTTCTGTGACTTTACTGCACTTCTGGTGGTGGTTCTGCTGTGACTGCTGCTTGTGGGGCTGTTGTGTGTTTGACAGGAAACAGTCTCTAAGGAGTTTGTGGAGACAAAGAACTTTATCCATGAAAGCAAAGAGGAAAATGTACGAGAATATAGTTATATCAACGCTCTTGTATGGGTGTGAAGCATGGGTGGTGAATGTTGCAACAAGGAGAAGGCTGGAGGCAGTGGAGATGTCGTGTCTGAGGTCAATGTGTGGTGTGAATATAATGCAGAGAATCCGTAGATTGGAGATTAGGAGGAGGTGTGGGATTACCAAAACTATTATCCAGAGGGCTGAGGATGGATTATTGAGATGGTTTGGACATGTAGAGAGGAAGGAACGAAATAGAATGACTTTGAGAGTGTATAAATCTGTAGTGGAGGGAAGGCAGGGTAGGGGTCGGCCTAGGAAAAGTTGGAGGGAGGGGGCTTGGACTTCCAGCAAGCATGGGTATAATATATATATATATATATATATATATATATATTATACCCTGTGGTTAATTAACCAGTGGTGGACCAGAAATATATACCCCGTGTTTAAGCAACTAGTGACTGACCACAGATATATACCCTGTTGTTAAGTAATCAGTGGTCCAGGAGCCAATGGTGGACCAAGGATGTTTATCAGTGCTTCAATAACCACTGGATTACCAGGGCTGTATATCATTGGTTAAGTATACGCTGGTTTTCCACCCCTATTTATACATGCAAAACAAAGATTCACAGTTTACTTACCTGGTATATCAACAAGGGCTGCGCACCTCGCCTTGTATACAGCCTCTGGTGATGGGAATATGACATGAGCAAGCCAGGGAACACGAGCAAGCCAGGGAACACGAGCAAGCCAGGGAACACGAGCAAGCCAGGGAACACGAGCAACGTCTTAAGTGCCGATATGTCGACACCTGCAGTCATAAAGTCACTTTCAAAGCTTTTAGAATAATGAGATTCCAAGGAAAGTGGTGTGTAAACAGGGGAGAGAGAGGGAGAGGGGGGCTAACAGACGTAAATGGAAATATTTCTCTGTCTGACTTTTTATGGTTATCCTAGGTAATTTACACTATGATAATCGTACTCACATGTAGAAGTGCCTAGATTTACTGAGTGAGTGAGTCAATGAGTCAGTTACCCACCAGTTCAGGATTCAAGTTAATATAATCATAACCAATAATCCCTATTAAGATTATAATACTCTGCCTATAACACTTTCCCGTAGGCAATGGGCAATAGACCCGAGGATAGGCCAGGCCTACTGCCCACCACTCACATTATCTCTGTAAAATTAGTGGATATTTGTCTCCGGAAAAATCCTCTCACTTGGGAAGGTCATTTTTCCACGATTTTATTTCCATATACTGTTGAATTTACATACACAGAGCTAAGGATAACAAGGTGTTAATCCTCTTACTTAGCAAAATGTGTATTATGTATTTATCACACTTAAAGTATATACATTGTATATATACAGTGTATTTATCTTTTAAGTCTGTTTACACCAAGTAGTGTATATCAGTGTTCATACACCGAGAAGTGTCTCTCTCACTATATAAATACAGTTACACTTCTCAGTGTATATACACAGGGGAGTATCTGTGAGAGTTAGTTTTGTGTCAGTGAGCTGCTAGTTTATTGTACACCCTGTGAGTGATAGCGCAAAATCCAGGATATTGTAAGTCACAATGGGTTTTTGTCGGACCCAACTGACCATTGTTACATTACTTGAAAGGAATATTAGTCATTTCGTATTTTACAGTTACTTTATATAGTTGATGTATACAATACAGTATAGAATACAACCTCAAAAAATTGTATGAAGTCCATTTTTTTTAGTGGCAATATCGCATTATTCATCTGGTCGACGCAAAATGGGTATACAACCTTTTAGATTTCAGATATCATTAACAATGAAATGTTTCTGTCATTTGCTGTTAGAAACACAAAGGCACAATACCGTGACTGGAGTAATACACAAATAACCCGCGGGTTATCTTAGAGGTGCTACTGAAAGGTTGGGTATTTGGAAACTCTAAGATATAATGCTTCAGTGTATGACCTTTCCTCTGTCCACACAATAGTGTATGGCCCTGTCTCTGTTCACACAACAGTATATGGCCTGTCTCTGTCCACACAACAGTATATGGCCTGTCTGCCCACACAACAGTATATGGCCTGTCTCTGTCCACAAAGTGCATTTTTTGCCATTGACATCTCCATACAAACCATTCTGCCAGAGATACTTAGTCATACCTTAGTCTAGCAATAACAACATCTAGGAATCTACTCACCTTGTTACATTTTCCATAGATATGTTAAACTTGACCCATTTCGTTAGGATGGATAATGGATCTGCTAGTTTCTATCTGTACTGTTCTATTTTCATCATGTTCGATTGCTAGTTCCTTCCTGACAACGTTTCGTAAACTGAGAATTTATATTTTTCTTGTTTTAGGGACAGGAAAATCTTTTACTGAGTGTGAAGATTGAAGAAACTTTAATGAGCCTCGTGTAGTAGATAAGATTTAAATCAAATAAGCCACCTTTATTTTATTTTTTAATACGTTTATCAAGGTCATTTCTAATATATTGTATATATTAAACTTTTAAATTGTCTCATAAATTTATTCTACTGAATTAATATACTACTAAATATATTAACATTTCTTATATTTCACTTTTAAACTCATAAATTTATTCAACTAAATTAATGTATTGCTAAATATATTAATAGATAGGCCTATTTAGAAAAGGTTAGTAGGCTCAGAATGTTTATTTTCCTTGAAGTATTTGTTCTCTATTGTTCTTTTATGCTCCTGTTCTTGCTGTTTTTGTGTTTTTAGTCTTGTATTCCTGTGCCATTTGGTCTTATAGGTTTGTAGTCTTAAGGTTCGTGGTCTTTAAGGTTTGTGGTCTTTAAGGTTTGTGGTTTTGTAGCCTTGTGGTCTTATAATCTTGCAATAAATTGTTATAAATATTTAACAGCAGCTCTGCTGCACCGGCAGCCAACAAGTTCAGGAATAGGCCTAAGCAGCAAGGGACCAACATCCCTAACAGCAGATTTGTGCAGGAAACAGCTTTAGCAGCAGGTTACTAGCAGCTCTAGCAGCAGTTATGTGCAGCAGGGGGGGAAATCAATACTAGCAGCAGCTTTGTGCAGCAGAAACAATAACACTAACAACACTCCTGTACAACAGAGAAACCTACAACACTAACAGCACTCCTATGCAACAGGGGAACCGACAATAACAGTACTCCTGTGCAACAGGGGAACCGACAATAACAGTACTCCTGTGCAACAGAGAAACCGACAACACTAACAGTACTCCCGTGCAACAGGGGACCCAACAGCAGCCACAAAATACCACAATTACAGCTATAATTCAGCAGTCGTGTTTTTACCATTACAGTGAACTGTTGCTGGGCGTATAATACAAAGAGGGAAGGCATGTAACTCACGCCTTCATTTACTAAAAGCTGTTGCAGCAATTTGTGAACGTAAAACGCTGAAATAGCTCTACCTGCCAGGGAGACATACGACTCAATGCCCTAACTTGCAGAGTTTGCAAAATAGACGAATGAAATATGTCGGTGTGGAGAGGGTAGGCTCAGGGGATCCCTGGATGTTGGTGTGGAGAAGGCAAGCTCAGTGTCCAGGGCCCAAGACTGTTCACCCGCCTCCCACAAGCCATAAGGGGCATTACCAGTAGACCCCTGGTTGCCTTCAAGAGGGAGCTGGACAAATACCTAAAGTCGGTGCCGGATCAGCCGGGCTGTGGTTCGTACGTTGGACTGCGTGCAGCCAGAAGCAACAGCCTCGTTGATCAGGCCCTGATCCACCGGGAGGCCTGGTCGTGGACCCAGCCGCGGGGGCGTTGATCCCCGGAATACCCTCCAGGTAGACTACAGATAGGGGATCCCTGTATGTTGGTGTGGAGAATGCAGGCTCAGGGGGACCTCTGTTAGTGTGGAGAAGACAGGCTAAGGGGAACCTCTCTGTTAGTGGGGGAGGCAGGCTCAGGGGGACCTCTCTGTTAGTGTGGAGAAGGCAGGCTCAGGGGAACCTCTCTGTTAGTGGGGAGAAGGCAGGCTCAGGGGGACCTCTCTGTTAGTGGGGAGAAGGCAGGCTCAGGGGAACCTCTCTGTTAGTGGGGAGAAGGCAGGCTAAGGGGGACCTCTCTGTTAGTGTGGAGAAGGCAGGCTCAGGGGAACCTCTCTGTTAGTGGGGAGAAGGCAGGCTCAGGGGAACCTCTCTGTTAGTGGGGAGAAGGCAGGCTCAGGGGGACCTCTCTGTTAGTGTGGAGAAGTCAGGCTCAGGGGAACCTCTCTGTTAGTGTGGAGAAGGCAGGCTCAGAAGGACCTCTCTATGTTGGTGTGGAGAGGTTCAAAGAGCCCTACACAGGATTTTTCATGTATCCTGCTCTGCTAGGGATACACACCCAAAACATCCTAACCTATTAAGATTAAGCACAGCTAAAAAAAAATAAACTGTTAAGGCTACATAGCTAAAAAAAAGTGCAACTGTGAAGGATTCACAGCTAAAACAATCCTTAAGCGATTGATTTTCACACAGCTAAAATAATCTTAAATCGAAAGGATTTTACACAGCTACAATGATAGACTGTTAAGTATACACACAGCAAAAAAAAAAAAAAACTCCATGTTTTTCTCTGTGGATATACAAAGGGAGGTGAAAATAAATGGTATAAAATGCCGACACCATGGAAAAATACAGAAATGCAGTATAATGCCTTTATTGACTACGTTTCGCCCACACAGTGGGCTTTATCAAGTCACAAACAGATCTACCTGAGCAGAGAGTACATGAGTACATTCATCACCTGATTCTTCACGTACCTATGATCCCTACACACACACACACACACACACACACACATACAGGGAAATAGGACTAACAACACTGGAGGAAAGAAGGGTCAGAGGAGGCATGATAACGACATACAAAATACTGCGGGGAATTGACAAGGTAGACAGTGACAGGATGTTTCAGAGAGGGAACACAGAAACAAGGGGACACAACTGGAAGCTGAAGACTCAGATGAGTCAAAGGGATGTTAGGAAGCATTTCTTCAGCCACAGAGTAGTCAGGAAGTGGAATAGTCTAGAGAAAGATATAGTGGAGGCAGGAACCATACATAGTTTTAAGACAAGGTATGATAAAGCTCATGGAGCAGGGAGAGCAGAGACCCAGTAGCAGACAGCGAAGAGGCGGGGCCAGGAGCTGAGTCTCGACCTCTGCAACCACAATTAGGTGAGTACAATTAGGTGAGCACGCACACACACACACACACATACACACACACACATACACACACACACATACACACACACACACACACACATACACACACACACATACACACACACACACACACACACACACACACACACACACACACACACACACACACAACAAAAATATATATATATATATATATATATATATATATATATATATATATATATATATATATATATATATATATATATATACATACTCATGGCTGAGGGACTGATTACCTCAGACTTCATCTTCCACCTTCTCTGCACTGGACTGTAGTAGCCACTAAGTGGCGAAACGTTTCCTGAATAATGATTTATATAAGTACTCAATTGCAAGTCTAATCAACCACTAGCCCAGGGCACAAAACCACCAGAAAATTACATTGCAATATACGTCAATTCTTTGGTGTATATTGCAATGTAATTCGATACATTGCAATATACGCCAAAGAATACACAATTTATGTATATATGCATATTGTCATGTTGATTTTGCAGAATTGATGTGCCACACGTAATTTAACAGCATTATCCTAGTTTCATTTATTGTTAATGTAATCAACGTGTTATTAATGCTGGTGGTGAGTGCAGGCGTGTGGCCGACACAAATTAAATAACTCCCGGGGGAACAGCGTTCAGTCGAGTCAATTTCTGTGTTTTTATTTGCTGGCTCTCAAATTGCGGTGTATACGCTCATCTTCGTGTGTATACACGGAGAGATGTACACTTTCGGTGCATATGCAAAGATGTACACATCTGGGTATATGCAAAATAATTACAGTGAAAACAATTGTGAAATAACAAGTGCTTTCGTGAATCCACCCATTATCAGCTGTGGCCATTATGCGTATTGTGATTCTTTTATCTTTTTTTTTTTAATAACACAGCGGTCGTTTCCCATGGCAAGAGCACAGTGACTCTTACACCTCCAGTGGAGTCCTTCCTGGCACTCAGGCTGGCACTCAGGCTGTTTGTTGAACACCTGACGTCTGACAGCAGTCTGTTGTGCCCTGGAACGTTACCACTGAGACAGTTCTTTATAGTGGCAGGAGTAAAGTGGCAAGCTGTGAGAGGGTGGTAGTAGTAATAGTGGTGGTGGTAGTAGTAGCAGCAGCAGTTATAAGAGTAGTGGTAGTAGTAATAGTAGTAGTAGTAACAATAGTGGTAATAGTAACGGCAGTGGTAGTAACAGTAGTAGTAGCAGTAGTGGTAGTAGTAACAGTAGTAGTGGTAGTAGCAGTAGCAGTAACAGTAGTGGTAGTGGTAGTAGCAGTAACATTAGTGGTAGTAGTAACAGTAGTAGTAGTGGTAGTAGCAGTAGTAGTAGTAGTGGTAGTAGCAGTAACAGTAGTGGTAGTAGTAACAGTAGTAGTAGTGGTAGTAGCAGTTGGTTTAAATTTGGCCCAGCATAGTACACGTATTTAAACCCTATCCTTGCCATGGGTTTATCCAGATGGTTTTATCCTCATCCTTTCAACATTATTGAGTAGTTTGCTTCAGTAGTGGTAGTAGTAAAAGCCAAAATCAGTATTAACCATCAGTACTGCTAACAAGGAAAATTGTCCTCAACCCCTGCCTGGGAATCGAATCCAGCTCCCTTTGGTTGTAAGTAACGCACCTTCCCATTGAGCTTGGGTAAGTAATGTGGCTCAGTGAGAAGGTGCTTGTCTTACAACCCAAGGGACATGGGTTCAATTCCCAGGCAGGGGCTGAGGACAATTTTTCTTCACCCTGTTGTCCCCTGTTGCCCCCCGGTTGTCCCCTGTTTGTCTGTTGTGTGTAATATACTGGGAGGCGGCAGTTTACCTTATATAAGGCTGGGCTTTCAATGTAGCTGAGGTAAGATAACTGATCTTAACCTGTAAATGAGCTGAGGTTAGATAACAGGTCTTAACCTGTAAATGAGCTGAGGTTAGATAACAGGTCTTAACCTGTAAATGAGCTGAGGTTAGATAACAGGTCTTAACCTGTAAATGAGCTGAGGTTAGATAACAGGTCTTAACCTGTAAATGAGCTGAGGTTAGATAACAGGTCTTAACCTGTAAATGAGCTGAGGTTAGATAACAGGTCTTAACCTGTAAATGAGCTGAGGTTAGATAACAGGTCTTAACCTGTAAATGAGCTGAGGTTAGATAACAGGTCTTAACCTGTAAATGAGCTGAGGTTAGATAACAGGTCTTAACCTGTAAATGAGCTGAGGTTAGATAACAGGTCTTAACCTGTAAATGAGCTGAGGTTAGATAACAGGTCTTAACCTGTAAATGAACTGAGGTTAGATAACAGGTCTTAACCTGTAAATGAGCTGAGGTTAGATAACAGGTCTTAACCTGTAAATGAGCTGAGGTTAGATAACAGGTCTTAACCTGTAAATGAGCTGAGGTTAGATAACAGGTCTTAACCTGTAAATGAGCTGAGGTTAGATAACAGGTCTTAACCTGTAAATGAGCTGAGCTTAGATAACAGGTCTTAACCTGTAAATGAGCTGAGGTTAGATAACAGGTCTTAACCTGTAAATGAGCTGAGGTTAGATAACAGGTCTTAACCTGTAAATGAGCTGAGGTTAGATAACAGGTCTTAACCTGTAAATGAGCTGAGGTTAGATAACAGGTCTTAACCTGTAAATGAGCTGAGGTTAGATAACAGGTCTTAACCTGTAATTGAGCTGAGGTTAGATAACAGGTCTTAACTTGTAAATAAGCTGAGGTTAAATAACAGGTCTTGTAAATGAGCTGAGGTAAAATAGCGGCTCATAACCTGTAAATGAGCTGAGGTGAGATAGTTTTTAACTTGCTAATGAGCTGAGGTGAGATAACAGCTCTTATCCTCTAAACGAGCTGAGATAACAGCTCTTATCCTCTAAACGAGCTGAGATAACAGCTCTTACCCTATAAATGAGCTGAGGTTAAATAACAGCTCAATCTGTAAATGAGCTGTAAACTGAAGCATGTAAAAACAATCACCTAACAAAACTCCTCAATATCATGTGATATTTTTTTGTAAATACCATTGAGAGTGAATCCCATATTTGACAGTACATAATTTGAAGGTTTTTCCATACGTTTTGTTCAGTTTTTAATGTATTTTTGTCGGTCGCCTTTACCAGAAAATCGCACCAAGATGCAGTCAGCTGTATTAGACAGCTGACTGCATCATGTAATTTGCAGTTGGGTAATGTATAATCATGTAAGGAAATGTGCCCGTCTTATACAGCGTTTAAAAAACATTGTGCTCAAAATAACTAAGTTAGGAAATTCGCAACGCTTAGTATATGCAAATGTTGCAGAGTGAAAGTCTTAGACTTCCATGTATGCAAATTACTTTGAGAGCGTGGAGGATCAACATGTTTACATGTTTGTTGGGCAGCTGTGGGAGCTGGAGGCTGTGGGAGATGATGCGGAGGCTGAGAGAGATGATGTGAAGGCTATGAGAAATGTGGAGGATGTGAAGGCTATGGGAGATACATAAGGTACATAACATACTTAAGAAGGAACACTGCAACAGGCCTATTGGCCTGTTGCAGTGTTTGTTGCAGATTCTTTGTCAACCCAAACACACTAAAACCTATTCATCTAGTCCATTGTCAATGTTACCCAAGGAATAAGCTTCAATAACCTTATTAACTCAAATTGAATTCCCACTCAAATCCAATTCTTCTCACTCATGTATTTATCTAACCTATATTTGTAGCTATAAGAGCTGTGAGTTTATGATAACCTCAGGTCCTCTGGTAGATATACATTAATGACCCACATATCAGTAGCACTCCCACCCAGCCTTCCGAGTGTTGACATCGCATTTCCAACTCCAGAATTCACATCTGGCTAATTCGTTTCCATGAATCCCTTCATAAAAGTTAACTTCCTGATATTCCAACTGAATTTCAAAACCCCAAAGACCATTCGTTTGCACCAACTCCCATCCAACACGCTTGCTTGTACCTGCTGGATGCTCAAGCACTTAGCTCTCAATACCCATTTTTCACCTGTGCAATAATTTGGTATCTATATTGATCACCAAAACTTAATTATCAGTAAATATATGCAGAACTTCTACACGTGTATCTTGTTGGTATTGTATATTATTAATATAATGAGGCTTCTTCACTTCCTCCTTACCACTCTACTCTGAAAAAAAGGAAACACAAAACGGGTGGGGGTTAGAACCCATGGCTGGGGATAATTCCTTCATCTCTTTCTATCCATGTCGGATTTACACATCCTCAACCAGGTCATATAGATTCCTTCTACATGACTTAACCATCTATACAGCTGTTCCCTCAAGGGAGGAGCTGGATTTCGGTGATTGGCCCTTGTTCCAAGAAACTGGATTGATCCTCTCTTTCCGTAGATCGAACTTGTTTGTCTACCATTTCCCAGGCGTTCTGTGACCCATATGCTTTTAGCGCCTCGATCTTTCTCTTCGTGCAAATCATCAATCTTTAGACCCATACAAGAAAATGTAAACACACCATCACTAGATCAATGTAATACAATATTGACAAGTTGATGAATCAGACACCTGTGTAACACCTGAGTATATTTGTAGACGTTTCGCCCACCAGTTGCTTCATCAGTACAATACAGACTGTCGAAGATGAGGTAAACAGTCCCTTACCCTTGAACCCTATACCATTTACTCTCTTTTTTGTGTGTGTCCTCTGGCTAATAGGGGTAGACAGGTAAGCCAGTGGAAGGCCTCAGTCAGATGTCCAGAAGCTCCAGCTGGGTGTCATCATTCGACTAAGACCCGTGACGATTCTTACCAACCAACCTCTGACTATTCAACATAATAGCTAGTCCTTTGGTTTTCGTATTTCAGTTAAAGCAGTAAATCAGTGTGGGTAATTTAGCGCAAGGAGTGGTGGAGGCTCGATCCTGCGTTCACTGATGGTGAAAGAGATGTACTATCTTTCCTCGCCTTGTTCCTATGTGATAAATCACAATTAACCCACAAATTTTAGGTAAATTTCTATTCCATTTGGGTTAGTTTTAGCTTGTTCCATCTACGGTATTGTGTTTTGTATTGTTCTTGTGAGTTGTAAATTGTTCCACTTACGATACTGTGACTTTTATTCTCGTGAGTTGTTGATTGTTCCATGTATTGTGACTTATATTTTTTGTTAATTGTTCCCACTACGGCACTAATTTTTATTCTTGTAAGTTAGCTGTGAGTTGTTCCAGCAGCGATGTTATGACCTATTAATCTTATCACTTGTAAATTGTTTCAGCTACGATATTTTGATTATAGTCCTACAGACGAAGGTTCTTTCAAAGATTCCTCTATAATCAAAGAACTCTTGAAAATGTAAAATACTTTATTACATTTATGTACGCCATTTGTTCCTCTTGGTTTGCCTTCCTTTGGTTTGCCTTCCTCTTGGTTTGCCTTCCTCTTGGTTTGCCTTCGTTAAGCCTGGAAAATCCGGGTGGCATTGGTCGCAAATCTGCAGACCGAAATTACTTGCTATGAAAGCAAAAGGCTCGGTGGACAATGCAAAATACCCTAGTGAAAAACAGATGTGCAATTAGTACACTAAGAGGTACTTCACTAAGTAAAAAATGGCTAAGACTTTTAAACTCCCTTCATGCATAAGAGGATTTACAAATAAACCTCTGGCTGTCTTCAAGGCCATAGCTCTCCTCAAGACCCTGGCTGTCTTCAAGAACATAGCATTCTTCAGAACTCTGGCTGTCTTCAAGGGAAAACTTGGCAAGTTTTTTTATTCAGTTCCGGATCAGTCGGGCTGCGGTACGCACGTTGGACTGCTCGCGACCAGCAACGACAACCTGCTTAATCAGCCATCAACCTGGAGGCCTAGTTTGGCACTGGACACAGGGGGCGGTGACCCCCCAGGAATCCCCTACAGGTAGCCTTCAGATCTTCATGTATTATTTGTGAAGTGGCTCGATCCTCTGTTCGCTAATTGCAGTCAGACCTCTGACCACTCAGGCTGTTAGTGATAGCCTCCTGTTATTGAATCATCTTTTTTTAATCCTAGCTTAAACACATGTGCAACAATAGGGTATCTTTGTCAACAAATAGATATCCAAGTGTTGTACATGCCTCACTTATCAACTTGTCGGTTCTCTGGACCATTTATTGTTTATATCCCACTGATGTGTTTCTGTTAATTCTTTTATTATGCAAGTTGCAGAGACATTTCGACATTTCAAGGTAGTTTGAGGCATTTTTTTGACGTACTTCATTTTTAAGCTAAATTAGTGAGGCTGGGGTCATGGCCAAGACTTGTACTCAACTAGGAAAGTACTCAATTAGAAAAGTACTCAACTAGGGAAGAACACAGTCGCAAAGACAGGCAGGGAAATATGTACACACACGGTATATTTTGGTAATAGATGCCGACAAATTGAATGAGAAAAACACGTGAGCTAATAGCTAGGCCACAGGGGTTGGCAATCTCCGGCCTGCGGGCCACATCCGGCCCGCTTTAGCTTTTCGTCCGGCCCGCCACCTTAACACCTGGACACTAATTATCTAATTAGTATGGAATACAGATGCAGTAGTTCGCTTCAAGGTTAAGCAGTCCCTGGAAAAGTTACTTGGTATCCTCCCTCATTAGAGTTTTTTATTTGAGTTTGTTGTCTGGTTGTAAACCAAGTGTACGTAGGTCTCTGCATTCCATAATAATGTTGATTTAATTATCTGTGGTAAATTGTGTTAAGTATTATTATAATTAGGACAAAATTGGTTTAAAAAAACTAATGGCAACCCTGTTTTCGAGATTTTTTTTTATATTACATTTAATAACATGGCCCTCCTCCGAGAGACTGCATAGCTGTCTGGCTCTCTCTCTCTCTCTCCAAAAGGTTGCCGACCTCTGCCTAGGACATATTTATTAGAAAACGTTTCTGTCCTGGAACCTTGATCGAGGTCTCAGGACCGAAACGTTTTCTAATATGTCTTAATGTTTGCTCACCTGTCTTTCCAAACTATATAAACGCATATAAACAGACGCGCTCGCTCGTTTTCACAATTCTGTTCTCTTGCTTCGGTTAGGTTAGGTAAGGTTTATCGGGAAAGAGGTCAAGTGTT
Source organism: Cherax destructor (assembly GCA_009830355.1). Taxonomy (NCBI): domain Eukaryota; kingdom Metazoa; phylum Arthropoda; class Malacostraca; order Decapoda; family Parastacidae; genus Cherax; species Cherax destructor. The sequence goes on from WNWK01000593.1 coordinate 305,405, forward strand.
TCCTGACGCGCGTTATAGTTATATGACGACCCGAGCTGGAGCCTTTGGTCATCTGACCGAAGCCTTTCCCTGGCTTACAGGTCCACCACTATAAAAATTTCTTGTTTTGGTCTTGACCTGACCCCAGTAGTGGGGAGTGACTATGTTATTCTGTTAGCTCCTTTGCTCTATCTAATTTTTTCGTCTATTGCTGTATAACTCGCATGGTAATTTCTTGTTGCCGTGTTCATTGCTCATCAAGTTTCGTGTTGGGGCCGGTTAATATAAGCTATTACCATTATCCTGCCTGTAGAAACGCCAGCTCAATTATCCTGTCATCATTACTTAAGTTGCTTTCTTTGCAAAGTCAACATTTATATCCCTTCTGCCTAAACTTTCTTACCTATACATAATTCTCTGGCCCTATTATTATCCCCAACTATTTATATCGCATTACCCTGTAAGTATATATATTTTTTTTATTTTGTGTTTCAAAGGATAAATGTTTTGGCTTCTGGAATGGAAAATGGTCAAAAAATTTTTTTGCCGTTTCTCTAGTTCGTTAATTTACTTTTAGTTCGGAACTGAATTTTGCAATTTTGCCTCTATGTGAAATCTCCATTCGCCACATTTTTTATAATTTTTCCTACCATATATATATATATATATATATATATATATATATATATATATATATATATATATAATTGTGGTAGGAAAATACCAGTGATATACAGAGTGCAGAGTGTTTTTGTTACTGTCTGTGTCAGTGTTTCTGTCAGGGTGTGTAGAGATAGTCTTTAATTTGATGACCTTTTACTCAGTGTTCAACTTTTGTTTAAATAATGCCACTGAACACCATAAATGTCCATATAGAAAGGGACATGAGGGAGCAAGAATGATAGTGCGAGTGCAAGAACGATAGTGCGAGTGCAAGAACGATTGTGCGAGTGCAAGAACGATGGTACGAGTGCAAGAACGATGGTGCGAGTGCAAGAACAATTGTGCGAGTGCAAGAACGATGGTACGAGTGCAAGAACGATGGTGCGAGTGCAAGAACGATGGTGCGAGTGCAAGAACGATGGTGCGAGTGCAAGAACGATGGTGCGAGTGCAAGAACGATGGTGCGAGTGCAAGAACGATGGTACGAGTGCAAGAACGATGGTGCGAGTGCAAGAACGATGGTGCGAGTGCAAGAACGATGGTGCGAGTGCAAGAATGATGGTGCGAGTGCAAGAATGATGGTGCGAGTGCAAGAATGATGGTGCGAGTGCAAGAATGATGGTGCGAGTGCAAGAATGATGGTGCGAGTGCAAGAATGATGGTGCGAGTGCAAGAATGGTGGTTAGGTTAGGTTTGGTTTGGTTTAGTTTGGTTTGGTTAGGTAAGGTTAGTCAGGAAACCGGACAAGTATTTCCTGATACGACTCTTAGTCATATGACTACCCGCAGCTGGAACTTTTGGTCATCTGACCGATGCCTTCCACTGGCTTATCATTCCACCCCTTTAAAAAATATAATTATAACCATCTTAACTCATTAAAAAAGTAGTGTGAAGGGCTTCGGAGTGTTAATGTCAGAGGACCTCACCTTCAAAGGATCACAACAGTGTCACTATCGTATCTTTGCGGAAAATGATAGGATGGATAACGAGAACTTTCAAAACAAGGGATGCCATGGCAATGATCCTTTTTAAACCACTGCGGCTGCCGCATCGATGCCGCAGCCGCAGAAATGCGGACACAATAAGAAGTCTTTATAACTGAAACTGCTAGTGAGTTGCAGCTCCAGTGCCAGCAACAGCAGGAGGAGGAGAGGAATAGAAAACAAAGAGGAAGAAAATAAAGAATACGAAGAGAAGGACGAAGGAGGAGGATGAAGAGAAAGGAGGGAAGATAAGGAAGGAGGGAGTGATGGAGGTCAGGGGAGTGAAGGAGGGTAGTAAGTGCGTGTGGGGCTTGCATGGGCTAGCACAGTTAAGCTGCTGCCACTGTGGACCTCCCTGGCTCTGCGTCCTGATGGACGCCCAACACAATTTGACTCCATTCTTTTCTCGGGAATTTTCCCAAAAACAATTCTCACGTTCAGTTTTTTTCAAAATATGAATAGTTTTCCTTCAGATTATATATATATATATATATATATATATATATATATATATATATATATATATATATATATATATATATATATATATATATATATTGCAATAAGATCATAATTAACAGGGGATATCACAATATACAAAATAACCAGAGTGAAAAAAATAGTGAAATTCCAAGTGCTTTCGTGATTTCTAACATAATCAAGGAATAATAAATATAATATAAGGCGGAGATTTCCCCTCAGGACTTGACACGACTCGTCTCACCGAGAGTGGGAGTGTAGTGAGGCTGTGGTCAGGTCACATGTCAAGTTAATTTTCTTTTAATAAGGGACATGTCAGGTATATCGCATGGAATTTCACTAATTTTTCCCCCCTGTAGTTATTTTGCAGAACAACCACTGTGAAAAAAATAGTGCCATCCAGGTGATTTCGTGATTTCTCACATTATCAAGTAACTGTAAAAATGAAAGATTAGCAGAAGGCATATAAGGACGAGATTACACATCGCGGTCAACTTACAACACCCGAACTTTTTTATGATGTTGGTAGGTAGTCAAGGACCTGTCAGACAACCTATATTCTAACCAAGCTGTAAGATTTTAACTTTTCGAATATATCTTAAATTTTTCCTAGATTTTAGTAATTGTAAATGAATTCAATTTGTATAATAATAGGTAAAACTTGTGATTTTGGCTTAAATAGCAACGCTCTTCTTGCCGAATAAGGCAAGCGGAAATTTGTGTATGCAATAATTTCGTAAAAATCATTCTGAACCTAACAAAAAAATATATTTAATTGTGTTTATTATTAAATTATTGTAAACTTATCTAAAATATATTTAGCTGGATTAGACTAAATAAAATTGCGCTTGTTATAATAATGTTAGGTAAGTTTTCTAAGGTTCTTTTGGTACAAAATTATTACTTTTTACATTAACATGGATTGAAAAATGTATCTTTAAACGTATAAGAGAAAATTTTAGAAATGAATTAATTTTAAGAGTTTTTGCTAATTGACCAATTTTACCTATTCGACACGTTATATATATATATATATATATATATATATATATATATATATATATATATTATTATATACAGTACACGAGGTGAGAGATACATGTCTAGTACATATTGTTACATCTTTGTCACTGATTATAATGCGAAAATCTCATCCAGCTCTTCCGAGCTGGTGCGCGTGCCCAGAATACAGCATGCATTACCCTCTGAACAGCAGCGCTGAGTCGCTGGAACAGAAAACTAGCTGCCCTGGGATCCCTAGTTACCCTGTTGAGTCTTTTGCCCAGCTCCTTGAGGAACTTAGATGCACTCTTTCCCCATGAGCCAAGGGTCTCTGAGCCTATGGGAACAAACATATAATGATGGGCAAGTTCTCCATATTTTCTCGACTTCTGGGACTCCCTGAAGGTGGCAGCAGCCCTCCTTCCTCCCTGGTGTACTGGAGATAGGTATCAGCCAAGGTAGATGCACATGTGTAGTCCCACACCACCTGCTTGCCGTCTGTCCAGGCTTGAAGGGTGATACCATCTGGACGCTTTTGGTTGCCATCAGATCTGCATAGTTGGGGTGGTTCCCTTACTGCTGGGCATCCGGCTGTTGTGAGGCTCCTCTTGATAATGTTATTAACCTCTTCATGTCTTGCAATCTTTCCCTCGGATTTACGACACACAAGACCATGGTACCCGAATCGGTCTGCTGCTTCACTGCCACAAATACACCTGTGTTCGGCGAGAATAGGGGCGGCAAGTCGAAGGGCAACACCAATGCGGATGGTCTGTGGGTCGAGGCGTGTGCCAAGGCTGGAGTTGGGAACAGCCAAAAGAAAGTCCCCTGCATGAGGAGCTCTCACTGCAAGTAGGCGGGCTCTATCCTTCCCTGACACACTCTGAAGCATTGCTGAGGCTATATTCTCTACTATTATATTATATTATAATAAGTTGACTCCATCCCATTTGATGGGAATTAAAGGTATTTCGTACTGGTGATGCACAGGCATCATGCAGCCTTATTGACCCTCGTGTATTTGAAAAACTTTAAAAATAATATACCAACTCCCTCCCTTCCAGTATTGGAAACCCATCTTCATACACCTGTTTTGAAGAAGATTTTATGTTGCATATTTTTGCTACATGAATATCGCTTAATATGACACTGTAAGCATCGAATTTGCATATCATTGGGATATGGTAAGCTAAGGTAATATGCTCAAGGTAAAAGCAAATAATGTCTGTCTTCTTTATGCAGTGTATTTTTCCAGAGGTGAAATGAGTTTTCTATCGAATAAATGACGTAGGGCTCATGGCAGGCCCAAATGACTGTTTTTTGGCCCAGGTTACACCTGGGCAGTGGGTGAGGAGAGGATAACTGTGTCACAGGTGGTGGGAAGTTTAATAACCATTGGAAAAGGTGGTAGTTACAGCAGTAAGGTAGTGGTGGTGGTGGTGGTAGTGGTGGTTGTGGTGGTTGTGGGTTTGGTGGTGGTGCAGGTGTTAGTAATATTGACGGTGGCAGCTGGGCGGACAGGAAATGTGGTGACTAAATTATGGTTTAAAGGGAGATTTCGAGAGAGCGGTGGAAACTCACAGGTGGAGAGGGTTGGGTACACGCCAAGCATATCTCCACGCCGTCAGCAATTAGCGTGAGATTTCCAGCGGCTTTGGAGACAACGAAGATCCGTCTCGTTTACCTGTTACTTGTGCATTACCTGTGACCTGTGATTTAGCTGTGACCTGTTTCAAGAGTTTCCCTTCTCTCGTAACCCGGTCTGGTACCAAGCCATCCTGTTGATATTTCTCTACCATATTTTGTATTGTTATTCAGGGTTAATTATGTCAATATCCGTTAATTAAGGTTAGATTATTGTAATATAAACTCATCTATCCTAATCCAATTTACCTTAATCTGACGTTACCCTAGCCAACCATAACCTAACCTAGCCCAACTTAATATTCACTAACCCACTATAATCTTATTATATTTTTGCCTAGCCTAGATTAAGTACAGAAACCTAACCGTGACTAACATAGCCTAAGCAAATCTAAACTTGATTGAGCTTCACTTTACCCAGTGAGATTAACCCTCAAGTGATATAAATTACCATAACATGAAGAGTTAGACACATGTGCAATATTTGGCCATTATGGGCCAAGAGGCCTAAAGCAGTTTTCCTCCTATCTTACGTTCTTATCTGGGTATTCTTATTGTAGACCTTTCGCCACTGAGTGGCTTTTTCAATACAAATTCAGGGACATAATTGAAAGACATTATAACTATATACAAAAGATGAGGTAATCAGTCCCTCAGCCTTTGGAGTTGATGTGAAGAGCACCGTAGTCGTGAAGAATCTGGAGCACAGGCAAGAAGGCTGGCGCTTATATACTGGCGTCAGGTGGAAAGGGACGGGTAGCAGACGAAGGCATTGTCACTGGTAGGTGAGATTTCCCAATGGATGTAGGTCATACCCGAGGGATAGGCCAGTAGTACTTAAGGTTATGGAGATGTCCCCTGAACCAAGATTCCATCATGTTGCAGTGTAAGTTGTACATGTATGGTAAACAATACCGACTAGATGAAGAATCAGACACAGGTGCAACATCTGGGTATCTTTATTTGTTGACGTTTTGCCATCCAGTGGCTTTATCAATACAAATTCAAGACATAATGTAAAGAAACATCGAATGACATACATTTGCTGCAAGTCATCTGCTTCCAATATGAGTTCATTTTCCTGCCTCTTTGGATAAATTATGAATAGTAGAAGACAGAACTTCTATCAAGGATGATGAACACATTACCCCATCTTCTACCGTCTCCAAATGTGCAAGTCCTATATTGAACTGAGAAAACACACTGGTTGGCGGAGCGGCTATATAATGACTCCCAAGCGGTGCACAGATGACTTACTCATCGATTTGTTGGTATTGTTTACCATTATTGTAATGAAAAAGTTTTCTTATGTGGTTAAAATATATTTAACTCAGAGGCACCTCACACGTGCAGTGTTACTCCACTCTGTGACTTCACACAGTTACTTCGTATTACTATTCATGACCTCATGACAGTTAAATGCTCAGTGGTCTTCTGTGTTCTTGAGAGTTCTGGGTATTTGTAGCCTAGCGGTCATGGAAGAGAAAATGAATATATATATATATATATATATATATATATATATATATATATATATATATTATGCAAACACAGGAGGTTGATCTGTATATTTCGACCCTCTTATAAACATGGACAATATAAAACAAATTATGAAGAATTCCCTTAAAAATGCTTATCGCTGTTCTTATAAGATTCCCCTGTACAAAATGCAATCAATTTTCTTGTGATAAAACTGGAAAAAGTCTTGAACTAAGATTACACCAACATAAATATACCATTAAAACCGGGCAAGTTTAATGGTTTGTTTATTCACGTGAGAGATTTTAATTATCCCAAACTGGTTGAAAACTGAGAAAGTTGTAACATATAAATCAATGCTCCAAATATAATGGCATGGAGATTGATAAAAACAGGACTGATTTCAATTCCAATAAATTATAGACTAACCATAACCCTTGTGGTTTAGCGCTTCGTTTGATTATAATAATAATAATGTAGACTAACCAGGGAACGGGCGGGGTATTGAACCTATGGCAAGTAAGTCCTTAAACTCCAGGCCAGTGCGTAAGCCAGGTGGCCAAGAGGCTTACGCACTTGCCTCGAGTTTTAGGATTAACTTGGCATAGGTTCAATCCCACCTGTTCCGTGGTTTGTTTGCAATCTTATTAGAATTCATGAGTCGAAATATGCTCTCCCTCCAGCAATAGTTATATATTCCTTGTCTCGTAGGTTCTATCATATGCTCCTGCCTCTACTACTTCCTTCTCCACCCTAATTCCTTCCCCACTCCTGCAAGGGGGTAAGGAGGGCGTTGGATATTCCATGGAGGTGTTGGTGACTCTGAGTGAAGTCTCGGCTGTGTTTACACGGCTTCTCTTTCTCTTAATATCCTGCCCTGTGTTTACCTATTCAAACATTATTTAGCTCCTGACGAAGCACTGGTTACAATAAGACTGACCAAGAGCTAGTCCATTACATTCCCTCTGTGACTAGTTTTCATATATAATATATATATATATATATATATATATATATATATATATATATATATATATATATATATATATATATATATATATATATATATATTTAGTTACCACCTCTAGAACTTTACTGGGGACCCTCATCCTCAGAGAAGACAATAAACGTACCTCAGGGAAAACTCGAGGTTCTCCCGGAGCTGTTTGAATATTTTCTTCTCCTACCACCCCTATATATAATATATGAATGGTTTATTAATAGACAGAATACATTGATAGAAAACACAAACATGAACATGAATACAATGATACAATATGTCAAAGATTATGAATCTCCTCCAGCTCCTCCGAAGCCGGACGCGAGCCAAGTATGCAGCATGCGTTTTCCCTCTGGATGGCCACGCTGAGACGCTGGAACATGAACGTGGCTGCCCTTGGGTCCCTGGTGGTGTCGATGAGTCTGGAACCCAGTTCTTTAAGGAAACGTGTTGCATTTTTTCCCCACGCTCTGTATAACCCCTGTGGTTTAGCGCTTCTATTTGATTATAATAATAATAATCCCAAGGTCTCTGATCCCACTGGGACAAATTGATATTGTTGGCTTATGTCCCTGTACTTGCCGATCTTGTACTCCTCCCTGTGGTCAGCAGCTCCTCCCTGTCGCCCGACACTGTGATGGATGTAGGTGTCAGCCAGTGTCGACACACAGGTATAATCCCATGCTAAGAGCTTGCCATTCTTCCAAGGATAGATGGTGATCCCGTCGGGGCGGTTTGCTGGGTTGTGGGCATTGTTGGCTGCTAGTGATCGAGGTAAAACTTGAGATTTTGGCTTAAATAGCAACGCTCTTCTTGCCGAATAAGGCAAGCAAAAATTTGTGTATGCAATAATTTCGCAAAAATCATTCTGAACCTAACGAAAAAAAAATCATTGTGTTGGTTAATTATTAAGTTATTGTAAACTTATCTAAAACATATTTAGTTGGATTAGGCTAAATTAAAATGCGCTTGTTATAATAAGGTTAGGTAAGTTATCTAAGGTTCTTTTGGTACAGCATTATTAATTTTTACATTAACATAAATGAAAAAAATATATAGTATCTTTAAACGTATAAGAGAAAATTTTAGAAAGGACTTAATCTGAAGTGAGTTCTTGCTAATTGACCAATATATATATATATATATATATATATATATATATATATATATATATATATATATATATATATATATATATATATATATATATATGTATATATATTGGTCAATTAGCAAGAACTCACTTCAGATTAAGTCCTTTTAAAATTTTCTCTTATACGTTTAAAGATACTATATATTTTTCATTTATGTTAATGTAAAATTAATAATAGTAGGTAGTAGGTTGGTAGACAGCAACCACCCAGGGAGGTACTACCGTCCTGCCAGGTGACTGTGAAACAGAAACCTGAAACTGTTTTACATGATGGTAGGATTGCTGGTGTCTTTTTTCTGTCTCATAAACACGCTGGAAAACAGGTATATCTAGCTACTTCTACTTACACTTTAGGTCACACTACACTGGCATACACATGCATATATATACATACACACATCTAGGTTTTTCTTTTTTTTCTTAATAGCTCTTGTTCTTTTTATTTTCTCTATTGTCCATGGGGAAGTGGAAAAGAATCTTTCCTCCGTAAGCCATGCGTGTCGTATGAGGCGACTAAGATGCCGGGAGCAATGGGTAGTAACCCCTTCTCCTGTACAAATCTACTAAAAACGAGAAGAAGAAAAACTTTATAAAATTGGGTTGTCTGAATGTGCGTGGATGTAGTGCGGATGATAAGAAAGAGATGATTGCCGATGTTATGAATGAAAAGAAGTTGGATGTCCTGGCCCTAAGCGAAACAAAGCTGAAGGGGTAGGCGAGTTTCAGTGGGGAGAAATAAATGGGATTAAGTCGGGAGTATCTGAGAGAGTTAGAGCTAAGGAAGGGGTAGCAATAATGTTGAAGGATCAGTTATGGAAGGAAAAGAGGGAATATAAATGTGTAAATTCAAGGATTATGTGGATTAAAATAAGGGTCGGATGCGAAAAGTGGGTCATAATAAGCGTGTATGCACCTGGAGAAGAGAGGAGTGTAGAGGAGAGAGAGATTTTGGTAGATGTTAAGCGAATGTATAGGAACTTTTGAACCAAATGAGGAGTAATTGTGGTAGGGGACCTAAATGCTAAAGTGGGAGAAACATGCAGAGAGGGTGTAGTAGGTAGTTTGGGGTGCCAGGTGTAAATGATAATGGGAGCCCTTTGATTGAACTTTGTATAGAAAGGGTTTAGTTATAGGTAATACATATTTTAAGAAAAAGAGGATAAATAAGTATACAAGATATGATGTAGGGCGTAATGACAGTAGTTTGTTAGACTATGTATTGGTAGATAAAAGACTGTTGAGTAGACTTCAGGATGTACATGTTTATAGAGGGGCTACAGATATATCAGATCACTTTTAGTTATAGCTACAGTGGGAGTAAAAGGTAGATGGGATACAAGGAAAATAGAATCAGTAAGTAAAGAGAGGTGAAGGTTTATAAACTAAAAGGAGGCAGTTAGGGTAAGATATAAACAACTATTGGAGGATAGATGGGCTAGTGAGAGTGTAGGAAATGGGGTGAAAATGTATGGGGTAGATTTAAAAATGTAGTGTTAGAGTGTTCAGCAGAAGTTTGTGGTTACAGGCAGTGGGTGCGGGAGGGAAGAGGAGCGATTGGTGGAATGATGATGTAAAGAGAGTAGTAAGGGAGAAAAGTTAGCATATGAGAGGTTTTTACAAAGTAGAAGTGATGCAAGGAGGGAAGAGTATATGGAGAGAAAAGAGAGTTAAAAGAGTGGTGAAGCAATGTAAAAAGAGAGCAGATGAGAGAGTGGGTGAGATGTTATCAGCAAATTTTGTTGAAAATAAGAAAAGTTTTGGAATGAGATTAATAAGTTGAGGAAGCCTAGAGAACAAATGGATTTGACAGTTAAAAATAGGAGAGGAGAGTTATTAAATGGAGAGTTAGAGGTATCGGGAAGATGGAGAATATTTTGAGGATTTGTTAAATGTTGATGAAGACAGGAAGCTGTGATTTCTGTGTAGGGCAAGGAGGAATAACATCTTGTAGGAGTGTGGAAGAGCCAGTTGTGGGTGTAGGGAAGTTCGTGAAGCAGTGGGTATAATGAAAGGGGTAAGGCAGCTGGGATTGATGGGATAAAGATAGAAATGTTAAAAGGAGGTGGGGATGTAATTTTGGAGTGGTTGGTGCTATTATTTAATAAATGTATGGAAGAGGGTAAGGTACCTAGGGATTGGCAGAGAGCGTGTATTGTTCCTTTGTATAAAGCAAGGGGACAAAAGAGAGTGCAAAAATTATAGGGGAATAAGTCTGTTGAGTGTACCTGGTAAAGTGTATGGTAGAGTTATTATTGAAAGAATTAAGAGTAAGACAGAAAGCAGGATAGCAGATGAACAAGGGCTTTAGGAAAGGTAGGGGGTGTGTAGACCAAGTGTTTACAGTGAAACATATAGGTGAACAGTATTTGGATAAGGGTAAAGATGTTTTTGTGGCATTTATGGATTTGGAAAAGGCGTATGATAGGGTAGATAGGGGGCAATGTGGCAGATGTTGCAGGTGTATGGAATAGGAGGAAGGTTACTGAAAGCAGTGAAGAGTTTTATGAGGATAGTGAGGCTCAGGTTAGAGTGTGTAGGGGGAAGGGGACTATTTCCCAGTAAAAGTGGGCCTTAGACAAGGATGTGTGATGTCACCGTGGTTGTTCAATATATTTATAGATGGGGTTGTAAGAGAAGTGAATGCAAGGGTCTTGGCAAAGGTGTTGGTCTAAAAGATAAAGAAGCAAATACAAAGTGGGAGTTGTCACAGTTGCTTTTGCTGATGACACTGTGCTTTGGGAGATTCTGAAGAGAAGCTGCAGAGGTTGGTGGATGAATTTGGTAGGGTGTGTAAAAGAAGAAAATTGAAAGTGAATATAGGAAAGAGTAAGGTGATGAGGATAACAAAAAGAATAGGTGAGAAAGATTGGATATCAGATTGGAGGGAGAGAGTATGGAGGAGGTGAATGTATTCAGATATTTGGGAGTGGACATGTCGGCGGATGGGTCTATGAAGGATGAGGTGAATCATAGAATTGATGAGGGAAAAGGGTGAGTGGAGCACTTCGAGTCTGTGGAGACAAAGAACCTTGTCCATGGAAGTAAAGAGGGGAATGTATGAGAGTATAGTTATACCAACGCTCTTATATGGGTTGAAGCATGGGTGATGAATGTTGCAACGAGGAGAAGGCTTGAGCAGTGGAGATGTCATGTCTGAGGTCAATGTGTGGTGTGAATATAATGCAGAGAATTCGGAGTTTGGAAATTAGGAGGAAGTGCGGGATTACCAAAACGATTGTCCAGAGAGCTGAGAGGGGTTGTTGAGGTGGTTTGGACATGTAGAGAGAATGGAACGAGACAGAGTGACTTCGAGAGTGTATAAATCTGTAGTGGATGGAAGGCGGGGTAGGGGTCGGCCTAGGAAAGGTTGGGGGGAGGGGTAAAGGAAGTTTTGTGTGCGAGGGGCTTGGACTTCCAGCAAGCATGTGTGAGCGTATTTGATAGGAGTGAATGGAGGCATATGGTTTTTAATACTTGACGTGCTGTTGGAGTGTGAGCAAAGTAACATTTATGAAGGGATTCAGGAAACCGGCAGGCCGGACTTGAGTTCTGGAGATGGGAAGTACAGTGCCGGCACTCTGAAGGAGGGTGTTAATGTTGCAGTTTTATAACTGTAGTGTAAAGCACCCTTCTGGCAAGACAGTGATGGAGTGAATGATGATGAAAGTTTTTCTTTTCAGGCCACCCTGCCTTGGTGGGAATCGGCCGATGTGTTAATAAAAAAAATATATATATATATATATATGTATATATGTATATATATATATATATATATGTATATATATATATATATATATATATATATATATATATATATATATATATATATATATATATATATATATATATATATATATATATTGTGTGTGTGTGTTTGACTATTAAGTGAAGCACCACCTCTAGAACTGACTGGGGACCCACAGCCTCAGAGAAGAGAGTGAACATGCTTCAAGTTTATAATGTTTGTTATTTACTTTTCGTCAGTTAAATCCATCCACCACATTCTCTTGATCTTGACGCAACTGAGATAATAACTTTAATAGATCCTCGCTTAGCCAAATTCAGTTTCCGGAAGGTATTCGACTGATTAGTTATGGATTTTTCTGACGTCACAATCCCCGAGGATTTCGGTAAATCCACGACCCAAGGCGCCAGTAATTGAATGGTTTTCCATTAAATCCCCTTTACGGTGGTCGGAGGTCTGCCTTGATGCTGGTGAATGGATCTTGATCCATGAAATATGAGCTCCCCTTTGATTAGAACTTATTACTGGGTGGGGATACCGTCAGAGAGCGTGGGGATGCCAAAAGTGAGTGTGGGGATACCAACAGTGAGCGTGGGGATACCAACAGCGAGCGTGGGGATACCAACAGCGAGCGTGGGAATACCAACATCGAACGTGGGGATACCAACATCGAACGTGGGGATACCAACAGCGAGTGTGGGGATACCAACAGCGAGTGTGGGGATACCAACAGCGAGTGTGGGGATACCAACAGCGAGTGTGGGGATACCAACAGCGAGTGTGGGGATACCAACAGCGAGTGTGGGGATACCAACAGCGAGTGTGGGGATACCAACAGCGAGTGTGGGGATACAACAGGTGGATACCAAGCGAGTGTGGGGATACCAACAGCGAGTGTAGGGATATCAACAGCGAGTGTGGGGATACCAACAGCGAGTGTGGGGATACCAACAGCGAGTGTGGGGATACCAACAGTAAACAGGTGATATCACAATATGCAGAACAACCACTGTGAAAAATAGTGAAATTCTAAGCGCTTTCGTGATTTTTCACATTATCAAGGACTTCCTTGATAATGTGAAAAACCACGAAAACGCTTAGAATTTCACTATTTTTCACAATGGTTGTTCTGCAAAGCGTCCCTCAGAGGGAATCTGCTGAGATTTTTTTACTCATTTCTGCAACTTTGCGAGCTCCTGATGAAGTGTTGATTGCAACACGAAAGGCCTGTCGTTGTTTTGCATGCATATATACATCTAGCACTGTTGGTACATACTTAAATATATTTTTAATTAACTTCTAGATATTTTGATCGGAAACAATTCAGCGAATTGTATTTACTGAATTGCAACGAGTTCTGTAATGCACGTGTTCTATGGAGAACTGCTTGCTACAGTATACAGTGGTTGATTGGTTATTGGAGATTAAACCTTAACCACTACATGGCAGTTATTATGGCTGCATGTCACCTGTACACCACCAGTCATTACCCCGAAGGTTATTGAAGCTGCATGTCACTTATACACCACCAGTCATTACCCCGAAGGTTATTGAAGCTGCATGTCACTTATACACCACCAGTCATTACACTCTGGTCATTAAGGCAACATATCACCAGTTTCCTACCAGTCAAGAATATTTTAATCCCCAAAACTATGATTAAAGTAACCTACTCTGTATATACACGCAGAGACATATACACCTCACAGTGTATATATGCACGCAGAGAGACATATACACCTCACAGTGTATATATGCATGCAGAGAGACATATACACCTCACAGTGTATATATACACGCAGAGAGACATATACACCTCACAGTGTATATATGCACGCAGAGACATACACCTCACAGTGTATATATGCACGCAGAGAGACATATACACCTCACAGTGTATATATGCACGCAGAGAGACATATACACCTCACAGTGTATATATGCACGCAGAGACATACACCTCTCAGTGTATATATACACGCAGAGACATACACCTCTCAGTGTATATATACACGCAGAGACATACACCTCACAGTGTATATATGCACGCAGAGACATACACCTCAAAATGTATATATGCACGCAGAGAGACATATACACCTCACAGTGTATATATGCACGCAGAGAGACATATACACCTCACAGTGTATATATACACGCAGAGACATACACCTCACAGTGTATATATGCACGCAGAGAGACATATACACCTCACAGTGTATATATGCACGCAGAGACATACACCTCTCAGTGTATATATACACGCAGAGACATACACCTCACAGTGTATATATGCACGCAGAGACATACACCTCACAGTGTATATATGCACGCAGAGAGACATATACACCTCACAGTGTATATATGCACGCAGAGAGACATATACACCTCACAGTGTATATACACACGCAGAGACATACACCTCACAGTGTATATATGCACGCAGAGAGACATATACACCTCACAGTGTATATATGCACGCAGAGACATACACCTCACAGTGTATATATGCACGCAGAGAGACATATACACCTCACAGTGTATATATGCACGCAGAGAGACATATACACCTCACAGTGTATATATGCACGCAGAGAGACATACACCTCACAGTGTATATATGCACGCAGAGACATACACCTCACAGTGTATATATGCACGCAGAGACATACACCTCACAGTGTATATATGCACGCAGAGACATACACCTCACAGTGTATATATACACGCAGAGACATACACCTCACAGTGTATATATACACGCAGAGAGACATATACACCTCACAGTGTATATATGCACGCAGAGACATACACCTCACAGTGTATATATACACGCAGAGACATACACCTCACAGTGTATATATACACGCAGAGAGACATATACACCTCACAGTGTATATATGCACGCAGAGACATACACCTAACAGTGTATATATGCATGCAGAGACATACACCTCACAGTGTATATATGCACGCAGAGAGACATATACACCTCACATTGTATATATGCACGCAGAGAGACATATACACCTCACAGTGTATATATACACGCAGAGACATACACCTCACAGTGTATATATGCACGCAGAGAGACATATACACCTCACAGTGTATATATGCACGCAGAGCATACACCTCACAGTGTATATATACACGCAGATACATACACCTCACAGTGTATATATACACGCAGAGACATACACCTCACAGTGTATATATACACGCAGAGAGACATACACCTCACAGTGTATATATACACGCAGAGAGACATATACACCTCACAGTGTATATATACACGCAGAGAGACATACACCTCACAGTGTATGCTGACTTTTAAGGATCTTCCTCCTCTTTTAATTGGAATTTCTCTTCCTCTCCCGATTCGACAAATCCCACTGATTACGTTCTGGAAATTGCCCACCTTGATGCTGAAGTCTGCCTTAGACCTTGATGCTGAAGGCTCTTGCTCTCGGAGCCAGAGCTTTCTTCTTGGATCAAACACGGCTGCCTCCCACTCTCCAGGGTTTATCGCTTCCTCATGTATATAAAAATTTCAGTGATGGGGCCTACAAATTTTTTTGCTTGCGACGTGACCATAAATCCGAGTTATGATCAGGGAGGCTTTGTTTGTTTTGCAAAAAAACAATGACTATAGAGACACCCAAGGCAAAACAAAACTTATCAGACCCTGATGCACCACGAGGCCTGGTCTCAGACTGAGCCGCGGGGGCGTTGACCCCCGAAACCCTCTCTAGGTAAACTCCAGGTAAGTCCATAAATGGCACAAAATACTGACAAGTAGATGAATACGACCCAAGTGTATAACTTATACATGGATGAATCTTGTTAGAGCCAAGTTGTCAAGTGGTTAACGCACTGGCCTGACCTGTAAGTTTTAGGAGTCACTTGCCATGGGTTTAAACCCTACCCGTTCAGGGATTACTAGGAATCTTTGTTGACGAATGGTTTCGCCTGCGTTTCAGGCTTAACCAGTCCAATGCAGACTTGAATTACACTCCTGAAGACAGCCTTGGTGGAAGACGAAATAGACAAATTGGAGAAGTAGTTTTCTGTAATCAGTCCATTATCAGATTTACACACTATGTTATTTTAAATTAATAATTGAAGAATTAGACACATTTGCAGTATCTGCGTATCTTTGTAGACGTTTCGCTAACTAGTTGTTTCCTTAGTCCGGTACAGACATGAATGGTTGAAGATCACGAGTGTGAGGTAATCAGTCCCTCAGAATGAGGGACTGATTACCTCAAACTCCTAATCTTCAACCATTCTTCTCTGTATTGGACTGATGAAGCCACTGGATGGCGAAACGTTTTCACAATAAAGATACCCAAATGTCGCTCAAGTTTCTCATTTGTCAACTTGTCGTTTTTTTAAACCATTTATTCAGACGCTTGATAATGCAACTTATAGTAAAAAATATTAACAGGTTAAGAACATAAGAAAGGAGGAACACTGCAGAAGGCCTACTGGCCCACACTTGGCAGGTCCTTCTCAAACCTACTTATAAAAATATTCGCCCAATTCGCTACTTGCCCGTTCGCACATAAACTAAAAATTAAATTTCTAGAAATCTAGGGCAGAAAATATCTTGTAAGGCCTCCAGCTTTACAAGACATATTCCCCGGTTTTCCAATCATTTTGCTTCCTGCCCACACAACTTGGAATGGAAAATATAACTTTAAAAATCATTATTATTTGTGTGTGTGTGTGTGTGTGTTAGTTACCATTTTGTCCTAGGCACATGTCGATTAGCCACTAGGCCTGTTGTACGTATGTATGTGTGTGTGTGTGTAACGAAACACTTCGAAATGTTTCGGCCCCGCCGGGAATTGAACCCGGGCCCTCCGTGCGTGAAGCAAGAGCGCTAGCCACCATGCCATCGGGGCGTGTATGTGTGTGTGTGTGTGTGTGTGTGTTCCCTCATCATTCACTCTTCCCCATTCTCTTTTTTTTTTTTTTTTTTAGAAAAAAATGGGTACATCTGCAGTGTGCTGCTACCCTGGAACACTATAAGGTAGTTACTCAGTAAGGAACAAAATGGTTATAATAATCATAACTTTTAAAGTGGTGAAGTGGTAAGCCAGTTGAAGGTCTCAGTCAGATGACCAAAAGCACCAGCTGCGGGTGGGTCATCATATGACTAAGACCCGCGTCAGGAAACACCTAACCTAACCTAACCTAAGCTACCCTAACCTAACCTAACCTAAGCTACCCTAACCTAACCTAACCTAAGCTACCCTAACCTAACCTACCCTACCCTACCCTAACCTAACCTAACCTACCCAACCCTAACCTAACCTAACCTAAGCTACCCTAACCTACCCAACCATACCCTAACCTAACCTAACCTTACCTTACCTAATTTACACAGTGGGAACAAATTAAATTTTAATTTGTCATTCTGTCACAGGATTGGGTCGTACAAGGTGTTGAAATGTGTCAACCTGAGCTGGGAGACTTCAGTAGTGTCAGCCTGAGCTGGGAGACTTCAGTAGTGTCAGCCTGAGCTGGGAGACTTCAGTAGTGTCAGCCTGAGCTGGGAGACTTCAGTAGTGTCAGCCTGAACTGGGAGACTTCAGTAGTGTCAGCCTGAGCTGGGAGACTTCAGTAGTGTCAGCCTGAACTGGGAGACTTCAGTAGTGTCAGCCTAAGCTGGGAGACTTCAGCAGTGTCAGCCAGAGCTGGGAGACTTCAGTAGTGTCAGCCAGAGCTGGGAGACTTCAGTAGTGTCAGCCAGAGCTGGGAGACTTCAGTAGTGTCAGCCTGAGCTGGGAGACTTCAGTAGTGTCAGCCTGAGCTGGGAGACTTCAGTAGTGTCAGCCTGAGCTGGGAGACTTCAGTAGTGTCAGCCTGAGCTGGGAGACTTCAGTAGTGTCAGCCTGAGCTGGGAGACTTCAGTAGTGTCAGCCTGAGCTGGGAGACTTCAGTAGTGTCAGCCTGAGCTGGGAGACTTCAGTAGTGTCAGCCTGAGCTGGGAGACTTCAGTAGTGTCAGCCAGAGCTGGGAGACTTCAGTAGTGTCAGCCAGAGCTGGGAGACTTCAGTAGTGTCAGCCAGAGCTGGGAGACTTCAGTAGTGTCAGCCAGAGCTGGGAGACTTCAGTAGTGTCAGCCTGAGCTGGGAGACTTCAGTAGTGTCAGCCTGAGCTGGGAGACTTCAGTAGTGTCAGCCTGAGCTGGGAGACTTCAGTAGTGTCAGCCTGAGCTGGGAGACTTCAGTAGTGTCAGCCTGAGCTGGGAGACTTCAGTAGTGTCAGCCAGAGCTGGGAGACTTCAGTAGTGTCAGCCTGAGCTGGGAGACTTCAGTAGTGTCAGCCTGAGCTGGGAGACTTCAGTAGTGTCAGCCAGAGCTGGGAGACTTCAGTAGTGTCAGCCTGAACTGGGAGACTTCAGTAGTGTCAGCCTGAGCTGGGAGACTTCAATAGTGTCAGCCTGAGCTGGGAGACTTCAATAGTGTCAGCCTGAGCTGGGAGACTTCAATAGTGTCAGCCTGAGCTGGGAGACTTCAGTAGTGTCAGCCTGAGCTGGGAGACTTCAGTAGTGTCAGCCAGAGCTGGGAGACTTCAGTAGTGTCAGCCTGAGCTGGGAGACTTCAATAGTGTCAATGAGGAGTCTTCTGGGTGGGGAAAAATAATTCCTCACCCGTCAACGTTTCACCCACTCCATTCCCATCCTACTCTCTCCCTCTCCCTCCCCCCTCTCTCTCTTTCCCTCTCTCTCTCTCTTACTTTTCTTAAAACTCTTCCCACTCAGACAACTTTCAGATCCCCTCTCACTTTTCATAGACCCCCTCCCCTTCTATTTCACCCCTCTCAGACTCCCTTTCTCTCTGTCATCCCACTCTGAACCCCTCTCACACATCTCTATTCTCCGGAGGACGGCGCTCCCCCGTTCCTTCCCTCTCCTCTTGAAGGACCTTCCCTCCCTCTCGCCTCCCTCAGACTCACTCCCACTCACCCCACTCGCTCTCTCCCAGGTCATCTACAGCTCACAAACATACTGTCACCCGTAAGTTGAAAATTACAGAAGAAAAATATTAATTCCTTTAGAAATGGTGTGATGGCGGCGGTGCTAAATGGCTATAAGGTTCAGATTTCTGCACCTCGACAAGTGGAAATCGACCTTAACCGCGTGCGGCGATAAGGTTCAAAGTGCTGCATTTTTGCACATGGAAATCGACCTTAACTGTACGTGGTTATAAGGATCAAACTGCTGCACCTTGACAAGGAGAATTCGACCTTAATTGCATGGCTCCAAATACGATTTTGAGTTCATGGGCGAAATTAATATCTCTTGAAAATTACGACAGACCGTTTTACTTGGCTGGTTTCTTGACACAGAGAGAGAGAGAGAGAGAGAGAGAGAGAGAGAGAGAGAGAGAGAGAGAGAGAGAGAGAGAGAGAGAGAGAGAGAACTAATGAGAGAAAGGGAGAAATAGAGGGAAATAGAAAAAACTGAAAGAAAGGGTAGAGATAAAGAAAGGGAAATAGAACTAGAGAGAATGAAAGGGAGAATAAAGAGAGAGAGAGAGAGAGAGAGAGAGAGAGAAAAGTAGAGATATAAAGAGTGAAATAGTGTGTGTGTGTGTGTGGGAGAGAGAGAGAGAGAGAGAGAGAGAGAGAGAGAGAGAGAATATGAGCTTTTAAAAAGATAATAAAGTAGCCTTGAAACTGTCACTACGGAAATAAAATTGTGTAATATTAAATAAAAAAAAACATTGACCTGTACAACTAAAAAATAATGATAAACTTTATGAAAAAAAGGTCAAGCATAAAGCAGTCTTTATTATGGTAACGTTTCGCTCAATGTAGAGCTTTGTCACTGACCTGAGAAGGCTCTGCATAGAGCGAAACGTCGCCAAAATAAAAAAAAGTTGATTTACACCTGTCTTCTATTAATACTGTTAATATGCCTATGCATAGGCCTAATAAATTCCATGTATCCTGACGCAACACAGTGTTGCCAAGTTGATGTGCAACACACGTGTAACACATAGGTGTCTTGTGAACATTCGCTAATGAAGATACTTGTGTGTTGTACATGTGTTCTTATTCTTCAGTGAAGTTGGCTACGGGCAGGGCGAAACGTCTCAACCCGTTCTGGCAGCGATTGGGAGAAACGTTTACTATCGCACCGAGAGAGAGAAACGTTCATTTAATACCAATAGGGAGAAACGTTCATTTAATACCAATAGGGAGAAACGTTCATTTAATACCAAGAGGGAGAAACGTTCATTTAATACCAAGATGGAGAAACGTTCATTTAATACCAAGAGGGAGAAACGTTCATTTAATACCAAGAGGGAGAAACGTTCATTTAATACCAAGAAGGATAAACGTTCATTTATTAATACTGAGAGGTATAAAACGTTCACCACTCTCGCTCCACGTCTAAAAAAACGTTCATTACTCTCCCAGTCTAAAAATAACGTTTATAATTCAACGTTATTTTCGTAATTCGTTTAATCGTTGTTAAATACACGTTTTTTTCCGTTAATTCATCTTAACCGAAATAAACTTAATTGGTAATTAAGAAAAGAAAATTTCCGTTTGAAAATTGGGGGAAACGTTTAACAAGAAACGTAAAACTAGGACTAGTATAGGAGGGGATCTCTTGATCCAAGGCAGTGGACTTGTCCTCCCTTGGCTCGGAGCTTGTTTCTGTCCCGGGGCCCTATATAGGCTGTATGACCCGTACGGGTTTAGCGCTTCTCCATAAGTAGTAGTAGTAGTAGTCGTAGTAGAACTATTGTTAGTAGTAGTAGTAATCGTACTTACATTTTTATCATTATTAGTAGTAGTACTTGTACTTTTATAAGTAGTAGTCGTAGTAGTACTTGTACTTTTATAAGTAGTAGTCGTAGTAGTACTTGTACTTTTATAAGTAGTAGTCGTAGTAGTACTTGTACTTTTATAAGTAGTAGTGATAGTAGTTTTATTATAGTATTATTATTTATTATTATTCTAGTAGTAGTAATAAAATAAAATAAAAATATTGAAATAATAATAATAATAATAATAAGAGGCAGTGATGCTGGAGGTGCTGGGAGTGATGTTGCAATCTGCAATAATTATAAATATCAAAATGAGATGAAATGTCATTATATTGCAGCACATGATGATGCAACATGTATAATGTACATCAAATTGCGTTGAAAAATTAACGTTGGTTAACTTGGCGTGTTGAACAGTGTACATCTGGTCGTGGGTGTTTTTTTTCAGAATTAATCGCTCGTTTTTTTTTTTTTTTCAAAAATATAATTTTTTTTTTTTATATATTTCACTCGTTTTTTGGTTTTCAGAAATTTTGTTACTCGTTTTTTAAAAATATTGTCACGTCTTTCGACGTTTCAGAATAGTTGGAAGGATTTTCTGACGTATTTCTGACGTATTGCATTTTCTATCTAAAATACGTAGATTAACACACTTTTAATCGAAACTACTGATATGATCTAACTTTGAAGGGAGAAATTTAATTGTCGTTTCTTAGATGTTCAAAATGGTATAAAATACCATTTTGATGAAGCGTTTCGCCAACACAGTAGATTTCTTCAGTCAAATACAGAGGCAGCAGATGTAGTAGTGAAATGAAGATATCATCAGTCCATCAACCTTGGAGATTTGAGGTGGTCAGTCCCTCAGCCTGGAGAAGAGGTCAGCTCCATGAAACGATATGAAGCTGAAGTATGAGAACAGAGTCTTAAATACTGTCGAAGGTGAGATGGAAGATCTCCAAGACGACCTTATATATATATATATATATATATATATATATATATATATATATATATATATAATTGTCCAAATATATTTATATATTTATTAAAAACATAACTTCAGTGTATATTCCTAGGATTTGAATCAATTAGCATTTCCTTGAAATATTTAATCCGGAAAGCATTAACGGCAAAGCCAAATGGCGTTCACTATAATCAAGGGCCAATCATTAATTTGTTGAGGGCTTTGGTGCAGCAATCACCCTAATGTGGTACTCACTCTGTTCGCCTGATACATGCATTACTGAAACGTCTGCTCATCATGTAATCCTCTGTAACGAGGCCCTGATATTTCACCCTTGCTGATTCTGTCAGATTGGATATGTCACTGAGGGTAATTTGCTCTAATTTCTTCCCAAGATTTACATTGTTTTCTGTGATGAGGTCGATGCTTGTAAGGGTGATTTTTAATTGCTCGTATTTTCCAGCTGTGTTCGGTGGAGCTTATGAAGTAATGAAAGATAGATGAGGATGTGGAGGGTGAGCTAGAAAGGAAGAGGAAGATGAGGAACGACAGTTTTTGCAGTGAATGAGAGGAAGATGGAGGAGGACTGAGGATTTATGGAGGTTGGAGAGAATGCGGGGGAGAGGAGGAAAAAATAGTTAAAAAGATGGAAATGAACAAAATGTAAAATTGGGTGGGAAGACAGAGTGGGTAAGTAGACAAATAATGCAAAGACAGACAGGCATACAGGAAGACAGGCCGACAGGCAGAGAGACGAGACGACACACAAACACAAACACACAGACAGACAAGGTGGACAAAGACAGGATGTTCCAGAGATAGGACACAGAAACAAGGGGTCACAATTGGAAGTTGAAGACTCGGCTGAGTCAAAGGAATGTTAGGAAGTATTTCTTCAGTCATAGAGTTGTCAGGAAGTGGAATAGTCTGGCAAGTGATGCAGTGAAGGCAGGATCCATACATAGCTTTAAGACGAGGTATGAAAAGCTCATGGAGCAGGGAGAGAGAGGACCTAGTAGCGATCAGGGAAGAGGCGGGGCCAGGAGCTATGACTTGACCCCTGCAACCACAAATAGGGGAGTACACACACACACACACACCTAGTAGCGATCAGCGAAGAGGCGGGGCTAGGAGCTATGCATCGACCCCTGTAACCACAAATAGGTGAGTACACACACACATACAGGAGAGTGGTGGAGCACCTAGAAAGAAACAAGCTTATGAACGACAACCAGCACGGATTCAGTCCCGGAGCTAAGGGGTGTGTCCTATTAAGAGAAATTAAGGTGGCACATGATAACGATGTATAAAATACTGAGATGAATTGACATTGTGAACAGGGACAGAATGCTTCAGAGATGGGTCACAGCAACAAGGGGTCACAGCAACAAGGGGTCACAGCAACAAGGGGTCACAGCAACAAGGGGTCACAGCAACAAGGGGTCACATCAACAAGGGGTCACAGCAACAAGGGGTCACAGCAACAAGGGGTCACAGCAACAAGGGGTCACAGCAACAAGGGGTCACAGCAACAAGGGGTCACAAATGGAAGCTGAAAACTCATCTGAGTCACAGAGATGTTATGAAGCTTTTCTTCAGCATCAGAGTTGTCAGAAAGTAGAATAATCTGGAGAGTGATGTAGTAGAGGCAGGATACATACATAGCTTTAAGAAGAGGTATGATAATACTCTTAAAGCCGGGAGAGAGTAGATCTAGTAGCGACCAGCGAAGAGGCGAGGCCATGAGCCGTGAAACGACCCCAGCAGCCACATATAGGCAAGTAAATACAGGAAAATGTACACACACACACGCACGCGCGCGCGCGCACACACACACACACACACACACACAACAAAAATACTGCGTCACATAAAAATCTATTTCCAGGTTAGAGGCGCAAGAGGCGCGATTTGACAAGGCTTCGTATGACACGTTCTTGCATGATGTATTACCAGAGTGCTGAGGGACATGTTGCCACCAAAATTTATTTCACTTTTCGCAGGAACTATGAAAAATGTTTGTCCTTGACAGTGAGATCCACATCTCCTCAATACATTCATCTTCTCAGGGGATTTTGCAAATGCTGCTACTTATAAATTTCTTTTTTTTTTTTTATGGGGGGAGGGAAATGGGGCAAAGTTAATATATTAAATGTTGAATGTCAAATTGAATTTGCGTAAGTGGCAACTCAAGAGAATGATGGATTTATTTATCGAGATAATGATGGATTTATTTATCGAGATAATGATGGATTTATTTATCGAGAGAATGATGGATTTATTTATCGAGAGAATATTTTTATTTATCGAGAGAATGATAGATTAAATCCCTTAAACTGCGTATGATGGATTCCTACTTGTAACTAAAGAACGACAGATTACTACCTGTAGCTAAGGGATATATTCCTACCTTAGATTGATTTCGGTAGCTGCGACAGTTGTGAGAGGTATCCCCGTATTAGATAACCCCAGTATTCCTTACCATTTAGCCTCATAGAGAAATCTCAGTATTCTTGTAGCTTTAATAAAATCTCCGAGGCTATAGGTCCCCACCTGCACTTAGACGACTATTCTATCTATCTGTTAATCAAATTTCATACTGTCAGTGTCCAAACACACATATACATAATTAACTGCATTTAGGTACTGTATGTGGACTGTCAAAGGCCCTAATTCTTCGTGGATAAACTGAAGCTAAGTGTGCTGTCTTAAGCCAAATAAAATGAAGTTTTGTTATCTACTTGCCTGCCAACTCTGTGTTATACTATTGTCTCCTAATGAGTTGTGTTGCGTATTTCATAGTTTAAAAAGCCCGTGTAGTTAAAATAAGAAAGTGCCTTGTTTGGGCCCTGTGTGTTGAGTCAACTTTTTATGTGAGTTTACCCATCGTCCATTTTCTTTAATTCCCTGGGATGAAGGGGGCAAGACTGAAAGTTAATGCTAGGAAATACTTTTTCAGGCAGTTGAATGAGCGCACTCAGCTCACACTCTGAGGTCCGGAGATCGAATCTCCTCCGGTACGGCGTGTTTCCATAAGACACCTGCTGTCCCTGTCCTTGTTCACCCATCAGTTTAAAATGGGTACCTGGGTGTTAGTCGACTAGTGTGAGTCGCATCCTGGGACAAAACTGACCTAATTTGCGGGAAATACTGTGCATAACAAGGGGCTTTCTATATACTAGTAGTATGTCATTGATGTCAGCTATGGTCTGTATACCTTGTACATGTACTTGTAGTAAATAAAGATAGTTATTGTAATATTAAGAAATATTAAGAAGAGAAGTGACAGAGTTCTTGAAACAGAAGATTTGTGCAACCAACTGTATGAGAAGAGACTCGACCACTAAGGTTACAAGTTTACACCGTTGAACATTACACGGTGTTCTGACGGAAGACGTAGATTAAATAATGTACGTCTGCCGTCAAAGGTGGAATTACTTGAGGTGACGATGGACGTCCGCCACAAAGCTTCACAGATTGAATTAATTTTGGGTTGATCGGTTGACACTTTTCAGTAGCAGGTTCAAACCACGGAACGGGTGGTGGTATGAACCCATGGCAAGCGAGTCCTGAAACTTACAGGCCAGTGCGTTAACCACCAGCTGGATCTACTTAAGATTCATCCAGGTATATATTTCAATACACCAGAGGGAAGTTAGCATGGGCCACCACTGTGACCACAACTGCAGGTCTTTACAGATGAAATGCATGTGTGAAATGTATGTGTATAGGCTGGAAAGTTTGGGAATGCGTCTCGCTTGTGGTTGAATGAATAATCTGAAGGATCGGTTAAGACGTTTGCATGATCAAACTCAGAGGATCCGGCATAGTTCATAGAGTTTGAAGAGGTTGCTTAGATGTTTGTAGGTGGCTCGGCGTTTGCAATTTGATGTGAGAGTATAGATGAGTTTGGATTCCTTCCTGGAGCAGGGGCTGCCCTATCCTGGACTCTTGGATGGACATAGGTGGGATGTGCTATTATATTCATGTCAAGTCTGACAAAGCTCCTGGAGAGCGAAACGTTGCCGCAATTAAATGTCAAATTAGTTGGATCTGTATCCATTCTGCCGGTAATTCTATCATTACTAGTATATTCATGGCTTGGGTCGTAGTCGACGAGGTAGTGTTGAATTATCAGGCAACAAGTTTATTTACCATTGGGAAGTGGAGAAGAATCCTTCCTCCGTAAGTCGTGCTTGTAGTAAGAGGCGACTAAAATTCCGGGAGCAAAGGGCGTAACCCCTTCTATATAAATTACTATATGTTAAAAGAAAAACTTTTCTGTTTTTGGGTCACCCTGCCTCGGTGGGATACGGCCTGTTTGTTAAAAAAAAAAAGTGGTTTACCGTTGTCCTATTGACGACGAAGAAAGTTACGGCTCATCTGGAGGCGGACTTTCGTGTAACGACTACGGATGTGGAGGCGGCGGTCGGGCTTGTGAACATGATGTCATGGGTTCTCCGTGAAGATGATCGATAGTCAGATTGGCTGAGAGGAACTCTGGTGTGTGCTTCGAGACATGAATACGGGGAAGGTCTCAAGGGGCTCGATGATTTCCCAGTGGAATTCTACCTTGTGCTCTGGCCCATGATAACAGGTACGTTGGTTCGTGTATGCTACGGAATCCTTTCTGCTGAAAAATTAGACAATAATAATAATAATTCATAGTGGAGGCTCGATCCCCCGTCTGTTGATCGCCAGACTGACGCATTTCCTATTTGTACTCAATTATATGCCCAAGAATTACACTTGTGCAATATCTGGGTGTCTATATTTGTAGGTATGACCTACTTCCCCTGGGGAGTCCCGCTTACCAGTGACAATGCCTTCGTCTGCTACCCGTCCCTCACCTGACGCCAGTATATAAGCGCCAATCTTCTTGCCTGTGCTTCAGATTATTCAAGACTACGGTGCTCTTCACACCAACTCCGAGGCTGAGGGACTAATTACCGCATCTTTTGTATATAGATCTACGTTCTTCACATAATGTCTTTGTATTGATAAAGCCACTGGATGGCGATACGTCTACAAATATTTTTTTTTTATTAAAAACCATCACATATACATAAACAAAAGATGAAGTAGGTATACATGATCACAATACATCACTGAATATATAAACATAAACATAGCCCGAACAGTACACCAGGCTGAGAGTAACTTTACCATGCTAATATATACCTAAACAAACCTAACTACATACCAAAAGGCCAAACACGGCACTACCCATCTAGCAGGTGCAGCATGCCACAAGGTCGTCACTATGCATCCTGCACGCCCTCCGGTACAAAGGCGTGCCAATGAGCACGCCCTGGACCACCCACAGGCAAAATCATAAGCTTAAATACATAACTAGCAAGTACCCAGATGTTGTACATGTGTCTTAATTCATCATCTTGTCCATATTATATACTATTTCATGTACAGAATCCTTTCTGACCACAATATGAGTTCTTACCAGGTGATGTGGAAAGTGGGTCTTGAGCTCAAACGTAATAGTGTGGTATATTGGCGACCTCTTGCGCCCTTAAGTGTAAATAACAAGATTTTAGTCAGTCGACTTCAGCTATTCCTACAACATTTGATTTCTGCTGTTCAGTATGTGGTACCTGAAAGAGAGGTGGCTATAGGTTAGGTAAGATTCGTCGGGAAACAGGACAAGTGCTCTCTGACGGGGGTCTTAATTATATGATGACCCGCCACTGGAGCTTTTGGTCATCTGACCGAGGCCTTCCGCTGGCTTTTATTGGGGATGTATTGAGTAGTACAGTGTACCTCACTGATTAGAGTGGAAAATATTCCACTGGAGTAGGACTGGATTGTTGTGGATGTTATATGTAAAGTGGGTCAATCTTTTCTTTATAGACTTAAATCTGACTCCTAGCCTTCCCACACACTTCCTTCAGCACTGCGTACGTTTATAGATTAAATTTAATATATCAGTTATTTAGAGTTATTCAACTTTTAGGGTTAGGAGGAATTGGGCGGCTAATTGGATTAGTTCGCCGTGTTCCTGTAATGTAGGAAGAGCATCCTGTGCACCCTCATGGAGCATGGGACACCACATGGATGTTGATAATACATTCTTGTCAGATACAGCAACATCTTGGGGTCTTGATACAGGGAATTCTACTCTTACTTATCCTATAGACATGACCTACTTCCACCTACGGATTTATCCAAGGTAACACCGCCTACGACTGCTTCACCTCATCTGTCTGCAGTATATAAGCGCTTCTGCACATATGCTGCGCTCTTATCAAGACTGATGGACTGACACATCGACTCCAGGCTGAGGGACTGATTACCTCAAACTCCTTCTGATCTTTATTCTTCTCAGTATTGGACTGAGGAAGCCACTGGTTGGCTAAACGTTTCCACAGTAAAGATACCCAAGGATACCCACTATCCATGTTATATTCCTTGATGCAGGTTCCTTGGTATTTTATTCTCACACGAACTATGAATGTTCCTCTGCTGTTGATAGACGGTCGGCCGTTGTAGAAAGTGCTTCGGTATGCAAACGATGTTGTTTTCTCGAGTCGCTGTGGAAGGGGGTGGGGGTCGATACGATCTTAGGGTACGTTTCAGGGTTTGTCTGGGGCAACTGGTGCCCTTAAACTTACATCGGAGGAATTGTACTGTCGGGAAATTGGTATCAATCGCTATGCAGACTTTCATTGTGGGTAGATTGTGTTTAGACCACTATATATATATATATTTTTGTTTTTAGTTTTTAACACGGTATCGGCTAGTTTATTGTGCACCCATATCCATACAGATGAAAGTTAGACACATGTGCAACATCTGGGTATCTTTATTGTAGACGTTTCGCCAACCTGTGGCTTTATCAATACAAATTCAGGGACATAATTGATAGCCACTGGAGGGCGAAACGTCTACTATAAAGACACCCAGATGTTGCACATGTGTCTAATTTCCATCTTGTTTGTATTGTATTCCATTTATGTACATATCCATCCTATGAACGGCAGGACAAAAGAGCATTTGGATACAGACTAGGCCTAGGGACTAGGCCTTGAAAGGCTCAACAGGAGACAACAATAACTGTGGTTGGAATCATTTTTTTCGAGGGAGATTTTTAGCACTTCTGGGATGCAGTGGTAAAAACCTACACATAAGAAATGAGGAACACTGCAGCAGGCCTACTGGCCCATTCTAGTCCTTCTCAACCACAAAACCACTTGCAAAAATGTTACCCAAGGAATAAACTTTGGTAACCCTATTAACTCGTGTACAAGTCCCACTCAAATTCATCCCCTTTAATTCTTGTGTTTATCTTACCCATATTTGAAGCTAGCAAAGGTTTTAGTTTCAATAACCCTACTAGGCAGACTGTTTCAACTCGTCGACTACTATTGAGATATTTTATGATAGAAACGATAGTCATGGGACCTTCTTTGCTGTAAGTATACATTTTTTAAAAGAGTGGAGTGGTAAGCTAGTGGAAGGCCTCGGTCAGATGACCTAAAGCTCCAGCTGCGTCAGGAAACACTTGGCTTGTATCCTGACGACTCTTACCGAAGGTAACGTGGATTATATAGGCAAAGTCTTTACTCGTGAGAATCAAACAGAAATGAGGCTTGAAATGAGTTCTCTCTCTCCTGACCACCTCAAATACTTTTTCTCCCAGGTTGATGGACTGATTCCATCTTTATTTCACTACTACCCCTGTTCCCTCTGTATTTGACTGAAGAAGCCTACTGTGTAGGCGAAACGTTTCATCAATAAAGATACCCAACTGTTGGACATGTGTCTTAATCTTCAACTTGTCGGTATTTTATACCATTTTCAACAATTCTCTCTCCTGGCTGATGGGGTGTTGTTGGGTTGGTCGATCTGTTGGGTAAGTGGTGTGCGCAGGGGAGGATCTACTCTGAAACTAAAGCAGCCTAAGCATCAGGGCCCCTAATCCCGGAGGGGCCCCAGAAGCACTTTAGTCCACATTGCTTAATTTTTGGGGGGTCTACTGTATGAGAAGGGGTTGCGAAGGGGCCCCCCGGAACAGTTCAAGCTTCAGGGCACCAAAAATGTAGGTCCGCCACAGGGAGTGTGCGCTTGCCAAGAGATTTCTTGCCGGTACCAACACTGTTGATATCCTGACTGTTAGTATCCGAAACTCAATTAAAAATAATAGCTGCTGCCTGGTCACAGACCGGGCCGCGGGGGCGTTGACCTCCGAAACCCCTCTCCAGGTATACTACTACTATTAGCACTACCACAATTACGATTTATATTACCACTGCTACTACAATTACCAATACCACTACTACAACTATTACTACTACCACTACTATTACTGTTACCACTATTACTAGTATTACTATTACTAGTATTACTATTACTAGTATTACTACCACTACTACTATTATTATTATTTCCACTATCACTACTACTACTACTAATAATAATAATTATAATAATAATAATACAAGATCATTGTGGAAGGCTCCAGGCGCTATATGAACCTTAGGGGTTTAATGATTAACCTTGACTAGAATTCTAATTTAACTAATGCTGTGAAAAGGGTTCTGCAGCAGCCGAAACAGCATTTTTCAGAGGGATTACCACGCTAGATATTTTTCCCTTTAGCACAACTGGATATATAATTCGGTTTAATTCAATAGAAGAGAAGTATACTTAGTTCCTTGGGTCAAGAAGCAGTAACTACCGTGTTAGCGATGTCAACGTACCCTTACTGGAGTGTGACGACAATACCAAGTCTCGACTTGGGTAACGAGCTGGTTCGTTCAGAATTCCGAAGCTCTCACACTTACCCCACCAGAGTTGAGCAGTAGTGAGTGTAGGGGAAGGTTGTGGTGGGTGCGTGTGTAGTGTAGCGAAAGTAATACCTTGTTTCAGTAAGGGTTGTCATCGTTCCTCCGCCATAATTCGAAAGAAAAGGTGAGTTTATTGACGAGAAAATGCATTAGGATTAACGCATGTTATCAGTGTTTGAACACTTTTCTTTTAATTTTAATTACGGGGGGGTGGGGGTGTTTGAAAACCAGTCATTCCCACCACCCGGGAAGCCTGGTTTGTCCCTCCTGCGGGATACCTGGTAGCAATTGCAGTAATTGCAATGAAATATTTAGGAATTAAGCAGAAAATAATTGTGAAAGCTGAGTAATGAATTATTGTTTCAGTGTTGAGTGATAACCTCGGGCCAGCACTTGGCCAGCCCCTGGCCAGGGCACACGCCAAGCATATTCGTCCATCGTGTTAAGGTAAAAAATAACTTTTTTTTATTATTCATGGTTTTAACTATGGGTTTAAGATACCAGTGTTTTATAATTTGCATTATTTTTATACGTCTACCTGGAGGGTGTTCCGGGGGTCAATGCCTGATTAACCAGGCTGTTACTGCTGACCGCACGTAGTCCAACGTACGAACCACAGCCCGGCTGATCGGGTTTGGTGTTCTTGTGAGATTCATAGAGTTTGTGATTTATTTTATTTATTTGTATGAATAACCAATGAACATTGGCCATTGCTCAAAAATAACCAGCACTGAGACGCTCAGAAAACTAATTGGTTTGTATACTTCCAGCTGGGGTCCTGGGACCTTGATCACGGTCACAGGACAGAAACTTCTAATATATATATTTATATGTCCCAGTCATTGCAGTCAGTTGATATACTTTTTCAAAAGTAAAATGTCGTTAAATGACACTTGATGTTTTTTCTGAAACTTTTCTGAAACTTTTTCTGAAACTTTTTCTGAAACTTTTTCTGAAACTTTTTCTGAAACTTTTTCTGAAACTTTTTCTGAAACTTTTTCTGAAACTTTTCTGAACTTTTCTGAAACTTTTCTGAAACTTTTTCTGAAACTTTTTCTGAAACTTTTCTGAAACTTTTTCTGAAACTTTTTCTGAAACTTTTTCTGAAACTTTTTCTGAAACTTTTTCTGAAACTTTTTCTGAAACTTTTTCTGAAACTTTTTCTGAAACTTTTTCTGAAACTTTTTCTGAAACTTTTTCTGAAACTTTTTCTGAAACTTTTTCTGAAACTTTTTCTGAAACTTTTTCTGAAACTTTTTCTGAAACTTTTTCTGAAACTTTTTCTGAAACTTTTCTGAAACTTTTTCTGAAACTTTTCTGAAACTTTTCTGAAACTTTTTCTGAAACTTTTTCTGAAACTTTTTCTGAAACTTTTTCTGAAACTTTTCTGAAACTTTTTTCTGAACTCTGAACTTTTTCTGAAACTTTTTCTGAAACTTTTTCTGAAACTTTTTCTGAAACTTTTTCTGAACTTTTTCTGAAACTTTTTTCTGAAACTTTTTTCTGAAACTTTTTTCTGAAACTTTTTTCTGAAACTTTTTTCTGAAACTTTTTTCTGAAACTTTTTTCTGAAACTTTTTTCTGAAACTTTTTTCTGAAACTTTTTTCTGAAACTTTTTTCTGAAACTTTTTTCTTTTTTTTCTGAAACTTTTTCTGCTTTTTCTGAAACCTTTTTTCTGACTTTTTCTGAAACTTTTTTTTTCTGAAACTTTTCTTTTTCTGAAACTTTTCTTTTTCTGAAACCCTTTTTTTTTCTGAAACTTTTTTCTGAAACCTTTTTTCTGAAACCTTTTCTCTTTTTCTGAAACTTTTTCTGAACTTTTTCTGAAACCTTTTCTGAACTTTTCTGAAACCTTTTTTTTCTGAACCTTTTTTTTTTCTGAAACCTTTTTCTGAAACTTTTTCTGAAACCTTTTTTTCTGAAACTTTTTCTGAACTTTTCTGAAACCTTTTTTTTTCTGAAACTTTTTCTGAAACTTTTTTGACTTTTCTGAAACCTTTTCTGAACTTTTTTCTGAAACCTTTTTTTTTCTGAAACCTTTTTCTGAACTTTTTCTGAAACTTTTTTCTGAAACCTTTTTCTGATTTTCTGAAACCTTTTTTTTTTTTTCGGTAAATTTCCTGTTTTTTTTGAAACTTTTCGAAACCTTTTTTTTTTTCTGAAACCTTTTTTTTTTTCTGAAACCTTTTTTTTCTGAAACCTTTTTTTTCTGAAACCTTTTTTTTTTCTGAAACCTTTTTTTCTAAACCTTTTTTTTCTAAACCTTTTTTTTTTTCTAAACCTTTTTTTTTCTAAACCTTTTTTTTTTCTAAAACCTTTTTTTTTTCTGAAACCTTTTTTTTTTTTTCTAAACCTTTTTTTTTTTCTGAAACCTTTTTTTTTTTTCTGAAACCTTTTTTTTTTTTCTGAAACCTTTTTTTTTCTGAAACCTTTTTTTTCTAAACCTTTTTTTTTCTGAAACCTTTTTTTCTAAACCTTTTTTTTTCTAAACCTTTTTTTCTGAAACTTTTTTGTTCTGAAACTTTTTTTTGTTCTGAAACCTTTTTTTTTTTCTGATTTTTTTTTTCTGAAATTTTTTTTTCTGAATTTTTTTTTTGAAATTTTCTTTTTTTTTCTGATTTTCTGAAACTTCTTTTTTTTCTGAATTTTTTTCTGAACTTTTTTTTTCTGAATTTTTTCTGAATTTTTTTTCTGAAATTTTTTTTCTGAAATTTTTTTTTTTCTGAAACCTTTTCGTTGTTTTTAAACCATTTATCAAAATATAAACCTGGCAGCTGTGACAGCCTTATTTTTTTCCCCCTTCTAAACCCGTCAATGCTACTCTCATCTTTCTGGGAGTTTTAAACACTAATTATTCCTATGATATTTATCAGTTTTTGAAAAGTGTCAGAGTGAATTTTAATATAATGTTTTCTCTTTTTACAGGTTAGTGACGTATTTCCCGGCATATAAGACGCACTATCATAGATGATATTTACAAGCAATTATAACATTAGTAAACTGCTAAAGCGTATAATACGCAGGCTGATTTTCCAAGGCTTTTTCTTTTTTGGGGGGAGGGGAGTGCGCCTTATATGCCCGAAAATACTGTAATATCCCAGCTCCTCCAGGGACGTTTACGCACCAAAATGGCTGGTGAGTGTTCCCTCTATTTTGTACTGATTTATCCAACTATGGACAGACTAAAATATATAAAACTTAAAAGTTATAAGCACAATGTGAATTAGAGATGTCATTTAACGGTTAAGTCGTTAATGAAGTGGTGAACTTAATGTTTCCTTAGAGCAGGGGTCCCCAACCTGCTGCTACCGGGCCGCATGTGGTCCTTCTAGGAAATTGATGCGGGCCGCATGTGGTCTTTCTAGGAAATAAATGCGGCCAGTGGGCTGCATGTGGTCTTTCTAGAAAATAGATGCGGCCAGTGGGCCGCATGTGGCCCTTCTAGGAAATGTAGTCATGCAAGTGACCCTTCTAAGAAGTGGATGCGACCCTCGCATGAAATTATGAATTCACTTTTATGTATTTTCTACACTGCACAGTGTCAACAAAACAGTGTGGCCCGCATCACACATTTGGCCATCAGATTTGGGAGACTTGTGTAGGAAGGTTGAGGTCCACTGCCCTAGAGGATTATGGAAGTGGTTCATAGTTGGGTAGGTCAGTTTGTTGTTGCTGGGAGGGAGAGTAAGTTTGGATGGTAATTCCATGGTTGGTTATTCTGTTCAGAATTTGACGACCAGATATACCAAGTATTGTCATTGTACTTCGACCAAAGTACATTTTTTCCCTTGTATTTAACTGCGTCAGATTGTGTTAATTACATTATTTCAACGTGGTTTCATGTTGTATCGTATTTAATTGCGTCAGATTTCGTGTTAATTTTTTAAAATTAATTTTGTTTCGTGTTTTTTTTCTCATTTAAATGTTAGATTTCGTGTTCATTATGGTGTTTGAAATCTTTCGTGTTTTGTGTTTTTAATATTCGAAAACATTTTATTTCGCCAACATTTTTTTTTAATTATACTCGTGTCAAAATATTTCGAACATCTTGTTCCGTAATTCTAAAATCACCACTTGCATTCGTCTGTTGCCAGCAGCTCGTTAGTCTAATTCGTAAAACAGTTCGTGTTCCAGAAGTTTTAATAACAAACGAATCTTTGATCAACGATTTTCATCGCCTGAAATTACTCATTTAAGAAAGTCTATAAAGATAGTTATTACAAGAAATATGAAGAAAATTTCAATGGAATTTAAAGTGTGTTATATAAATTAAGTTTAGGTAATTTCTGTGTACGTTTGTGTAATTTATTTTAGGTAACCTGACAGTTTTATATACTGTCTGATGTAAGTATTATTAATATAAAACATTGTTTTCGTGGGTGTATTTTTACAAGTATTACGAATCTTAATTTACACTGTCGTGTTTACATGGTTACTGAATCATGCGAGTGGTTGTGTTTACAGGGTTACTGAATCATGCGAGTGGTTGTGTTTACAGGGTTACTGAATCATGCGAGTGGTTGTGTTTACAGGGTTACTGAATCATGCGAGTGGTTGTGTTTACATGGTTACTGAATCATGCGAGTGGTTGTGTTTACAGGGTTACTGAATCATGCGAGTGGTTGTGTTTACAGGGTTACTGAATCATGCGAGTGGTTGTGTTTACAGGGTTACTGAATCATGCGAGTGGTTGTGTTTACATGGTTACTGAATCATACACAAGTGGTTTATTTTGTAAATATTTATTTTTCGAAATGATTTACACACGTTTACTCGTTCTCTAAACAGTAAATATTCAATGTTCTACATTAGTGAGAATTTATGGGTTCGTAAGAATGAGTTCCTTCATGTTTACGTTAGTGTCCTTATCGGTTTAGCGCTTTATTTGATTATATTAATATACGTTAGTGTCCTATATGATGTAGCATCATGGTATAGCTGTCACCCTGCTATATGTACAAGAGTAATTAACTTTTCGCAGTACACTTCATGTCTGTTTTTAAAGTAATGTTGGGTAAAAAGGACACATGTGCAACTAATGCGTCATTTTATTGTGGGAACGTTTCGCTCTCCAGGACCTTCAAGCCAAAACGTTGCCACAATAAAATGTCACATTAGTTACATCCGAGTCCATTAATTATGTCAGTACTTCTACCTTTATTACTATTCTACACAATCTTAACCTAACGTAACCTAACCAAATCTAGTGTAACCTAACGTAACGTAACCTAACCAAATCTAGCGTAGCGTAACCTAACCAAATCTAGCGTAGCGTAACCTAACCAAATCTATGCGTACTAACCTACTATCTACAAATCTAGCGTAGCGTAACCTAACCAAATCTAGTGTAACCTAACGTAACGTAACCTAACCAAATCTAGCGTAGCGTAACCTAACCAAATCTAGCGTAGCGTAACCTAACCAAATCTAGCGTAGCGTAACCTAACCAAATCTAGCGTAGCGTAACCTAACCAAATCTAGCGTAGCGTAACCTAACCAAATCTAGCGTAGCGTAACCTAACCAAATCTAGCGTAGCGTAACCTAACCAAATCTAGCGTAGCGTAACCTAACCAAATCTAGCGTAGCGTAACCTAACCAAATCTAGCGTAGCGTAACCTAACCAAATCTAGCGTAGCGTAACCTAACCAAATCTAGCGTAGCGTAACCTAACCAAATCTAGCGTAGCGTAACCTAACCAAATCTAGCGTAGCGTAACCTAACCAAATCTAGCGTAGCGTAACCTAACCAAATCTAGCGTAGCGTAACCTAACCAAATCTAGCGTAGCGTAACCTAACCAAATCTAGCGTAGCGTAACCTAACCAAATCTAGCGTGGCGTAACCTAACCAAATCTAGCGTAGCGTAACCTAACCAAATCTAGCGTAGCGTAACCTAACCAAATCTAGCGTAGCGTAACCTAACCAAATCTAGCGTAGCGTAACCTAACCAAATCTAGCGTAGCGTAACCTAACCAAATCTAGCGTAGCGTAACCTAACCAAATCTAGCGTAGCGTAACCTAACCAAATCTGGCGTAGCGTAACCTAACCAAATCTAGCGTAGCGTAACCTAACCAAATCTAGCGTAGCGTAACCTAACCAAATCTAGCGTAGCGTAACCTAACCAAATCTGCGTGCGTAACCTAACCAAATCTAGCGTAGCGTAACCTAACCAAATCTAGCGTAGCGTAACCTAACCAAATCTAGCGTAGCGTAACCTAACCAAATCTAGCGTAGCGTAACCTAACCAAATCTAGCGTAGCGTAACCTAACCAAATCTAGCGTAGCGTAACCTAACCAAATCTAGCGTAGCGTAACCTAACCAAATCTAGCGTGGAAACGTAACCTAACCAAATCTGGCGTAGCGTAACCTAACCAAATCTGCGTGCGTAACCTAACCAAATCTAGCGTAGCGTAACCTAACCAAATCTAGCGTAGCGTAACCTAACCAAATCTAGCGTAGCGTAACCTAACCTCAGCGTCGTAACAAAATCTAGCGTAGCGTAACCTAACCAAATCTGCGTAGCGTAACCAACCAAATCTAGCGTAGCGTAACCTAACCAAATCTAGCGTAGCGTAACCTAACCAAATCTAGCGTAGCGTAACCTAACCAAATCTAGCGTAGCGTAACCTAAACTCAACTACCATCACTAAAAAATAATAAATAAAAACTGCATTCCTTTCTCGTGATAATGTTAATATACATTAACAATATTAGAGTTGCTGTCACCTGATCTCTCGCTGGTGCTCAGTACCTTTATTATTTTACAAATGTGTTGCTGTGTACTGTGTGAATTATACCTACGAGACATTTAATCCAGACAATCCCTATGAATTGTACGTTTTGTGTATTGCATTTCCTATTATTCTCTCCCGTCCATTAATATACTGTTTTCATAGTGGAATTGTGGTTGCTGACGCCCGGTGTGTTTACTAACTTGCTGGACAGCATGTGTGTATATATATCCCCTCTGGTACATTCCATGCCAGTATATTCCCTCCTGGTGTATTTCATGCTAGTATATTCCCTCTTGGTGTATTCCATGCTAGTATATTCCCTCCTGGTGTATTCCTTGCTAGTATATTCCTTCCTGGTGTATTCCCTGCTAGAATATTCCCTCCTGGTGTATTCCCTGCTAGAATATTCCCTCCTGGTGTATTCCCTGCTAGTATATTCCCTCCTGGTGTATTACCTGCTGGTATATTCCCTCCTGGTGTATTCCCTGCTAGTATATTCCCTCCTGGTGTATTCCCTGCTAGTATATTCCCTCCTGGTGTATTCCTTGCTTGTATATTCCCTCCTGGTGTATTTTCTGTTGGTATATTCTATCCTGTATATTCTATTCTGGTATATTCTATCCCGGTATATTCCATCCCGGTATATTCCATCCCGGTATATTCCATCCCGGTATATTCCATCCCGGTATATTCCATCCCGGTATATTCCATCCCGGTATATTCCATCCCGGTATATTCCATCCCGGTATATTCCATCCCGGTATATTCCATCCCGGTATATTCCATCCCGGTATATTCCATCCCGGTATATTCTACTCCGGTATATTCCATCCCAGTATATTCCATTCCGGTGTATTCCATCCCGGTATATTCTACTCTGGTATTTTCCATCCCGGTATATTCCATCCCGGTATATTCTACTCTGGTATATTCCATCTCGGTACATTCTACTCTTGTGTATTCCATCCCGGTATATTCTACTTTGGTATATTCTTCTCTGGCATATTCCATCCTGGTATATTCTTCTCTGGCATATTCCATCCTGGTATATTCTACTCCGGTATATTCCATCCCGGTATATTCTACTCTGGTATATTCCATCCCGGTATATTCTACTCCGGTATATTCCATCTCGGTATATTCTACTCCGGTATATTCCATCCCGGTATATTCTTCTCCGTTATATTCCATCCCGGTATATTGTACTCCGGTATATTCCATCCTGGTATATTGTACTCTGGTATATTCCATCCCGGTATATTGTACTCTGGTATATTCCATCCCGGTATATTCTACTCTGGTATATTCAATCCTGTATCAGGACTGGAGTGTTTAGCCATTCTTGAACAAGTCTTGACCAGGCCTCACAGTGGATCAGGGCCTGGTCAACCAGGCTGTTACTGTTGGCTGCACGCAAACCAACGTACGAACCACGTCCCGACCTATTAGGTACTGACTTAAGGTGACTGTCCAGCTCCCTCTTGAAGACCGTTAGGAGTCTATTGGTAATCCTCCTTAATTATGCCGGGAGGCAGTTGGACAGTCTTGGGCCCCTGACACTGTGTTCTCTGTGTAAAACACCCTAAGACGTTACTACATGTCGAGCCTTTTATTTAAAAATAGTGGAATATTGTTTTGGTGGCGCGTAGATTATTGTAGAGTAGATCTTTCGACAGAAAAGCATCGAGAGATGCATTATAATGTTATTGACAACGTTTCGTCCACACTGGGCTTTATCAAGTCACAAACAGATCTACCCGGGTGAATAGTACACAAGTGCTCACTAGGTTGGTCCTTCACAGGTCCGTCTGAAATCCAACCTAGCCAGCATTCTCAACCTGACTCAACACCCAATGAATACTCGTGTACGATTCACCCACGTCGATCTGTTTGTGGCTTGATAAAGCCCACTATGTGGGCGAAACGTTGTCAATAAAGGAACGCATTATACTGCATTTGTTTACCTTTCTTACCCCACCTCCACTCCTCCCACCCATCCTTTTTCTATATTTCCATCCTTACCCATCCTCCTTCCTTCCCCATCCTACCAAAGCTCTGGTCATGCAGGTCATTTTACCATTGTGTCGGTATTTTATACCATTTATCTTCACCTCGTGTAGCGTTGGTATGTCCCATGTTCTACATTCGTTATGAAGTACAGGACGAATTTCAGAACAATTTCATTAAAAGCCAGGCTAGAAACCGCATTAAGGTTTCATGTACTTAAAAGTGCCTGGCTGTGCAGGCTGGCTTGAGTAGACAGTGAAGGCTTATTCACGGCAGTGTGGCTGCCTTAACTTCAGTAATAACGCAGCAAACCACATTATAACTTTACCTCAAGGCAGTTTCCACAAGTTTACATGACACGGACGTGGAATTAATAATGAGGTTATTTTCTGTAAATATATCAGGACGTCAAAGCTGCAGTGTGGTGTGTCAGACTTTCTGATGTTGGCAGTTCGCTTGGAGGCTGAGGCTGATTTGAGACTAACGTTGTGATAAATGATTTTGAAAACCGACAGCTTGAAGAATTGACACTTATGCAACATATTGGAATCTTTATTGAACAAACGTTTCGCGCTACAGTGGCTTAATCAGTCCAATGCAAAGCGGGAAGGTATAAGGAGAGGAGGAGTATAAGGTAATCTGTCCCTCAGCCTGGAAACGATGTGTTTAGTCCATCACTCTTGTAGGAAGTACAGCACAGGGCCGGAGAAGTGGCTTATATACTGTAGTCAGGTGAGTGGAAGCAGGAGGCTGCGGGATCACAGTGGAACCATCCACTAGTGTAAGTAGGTCTTCCTCCAAATGTTGGACAAGTTTTGAAGAATTAATTGTATTACGAATCCCGCCTCCTCCTGCTTCCACTCACCTGACTACAGTATATAAGAGACTCCTCTCCTTATACCTTCCTGCTTTGTACTGGACTGATGAAGCAACTGGTATACAATATACAATATAGACAAGATGAATTAGACTAGTGAAACATATGGGAATCTTTATTTGTAGACGTTTCACCATTTACTGGCTTTGTCAATACAATAGGACATAACGGCCAGACTGTACAAGTGAATGTAAAACGTGAGGTAATCACTCCCTCAGTCTCGGATTTGGTGTAGAATCTGAAGCAAAGGCATCAGGCTCGACGCTTGTATAGTGGCGTTAGGTGAGGAATGTGAGAGAGACTAGGCACCTCACTCGTAGGTCCTGCCTCCAGCTACTTCTGTCTCTATGCAGATACCCCTGTCTCTCTGCGGGTACCCCGTGTGTCTCTGCGGGTACCCCGTGTCTCTCTGCAGGTACCCCGTGTGTCTCTGCAGGTACCCCGTGTGTCTCTGCAGGTACCCCGTGTGTCTCTGCAGGTACCCCGTGTGTCTCTACAGGTACCCCGTGTGTCTCTACAGGTACCCCGTGTGTCTCTGCAGGTACCCCGTGTATCTCTGCAGGTACCCCTGTGTGTGTGTGTGCAGGTACCCCCTGTCTCTGCAGGTGCCCTCTGTCTCTCTGCAGGTGCCCCCTGTCTCTGCAGGTGCCCTCTGTCTCTCTGCAGGTGCCCCTATCTCTCTGCAGGTGCCCTCTGTCTCTCTGCAGGTGCCCCCTGTCTCTCTGCAGGTGCCCCTGTCTCTGCAGGTGCCCCCTGTCTCTGCAGGTGCCCCCTGTGTGTCTGCAGGTACCCCCTCTCTCTGGAGGTAACTCTCTCTACAGGTACCCCCCTCTCTCTGCAGGTACCCCCCTCTGCAGGTACCCCCTCTCTCTGCAGGAACCCTCCTCTCTCTGCAGGAACCCCTTCTCTGCAGGACCCTCTCTTCTGCAGAACCTCTCTGGGACCCCTCCTGGACCCTCTCTCGACCCTCTCTGCAGGAACCCCCTCTCTGCAGGAACCCCTCTCTGCAGGACCCCTCTCTCAGGAACCCCCTCTGCAGGAACCCTCTCTGCAGGACCCCTTCTCCTCTCTCTGCAAACCCCCTCTCTCTCTGCAGGAACCCCTCTCTGCAGGAACCCCTCTCTGCAGAACCCCCTCTCTGCAGAACCCCCTCTCTGCAGAACCCTCCCCTCTGCAGAACCCCTCTCTGCAGGAACCCCCTCTCGAACCCCTCTCGCAGGAACCCCTCTGCAGGAACCCCCTCTCTGCAGAACCCTCTCTGCAGAACCCCTCTCTGCAGAACCCCTCTGCAGGAACCCCCTCTGCAGACCCCTCTGCAGGAACCCCTCTCTCAGAACCTCTCTGCAGGAACCCCTCTCTGCAGAACCCCTCTGCAGGAACCCCTCTCTCAGAACCCCCCTCTGCAGGAACCCCTCTCTGCAGGAACCCCTCTCTGCAGGAACCCCTCTCTCTGCAGGAACCCCCTCTCTCTCTCTCTGCAGGAACCCCTCTTCTCTCTCTGCAGGAACCCCTCTCTGAAACTCTCTCTGCAGGAAACCCCTCTCTCTCACTCTCTCTGCAGGAACCCCTCTCTCTCTGCAGGAACCCTCTCTCTCTGCAGGAACCCCTCTCTCTGCAGGAACCCCTCTCTCTGCAGGAACCCTCTCTCCTGCAGGAACCCCTCTCTCTGCAGGAACCCTCTCTCTCTGCAGGAACCCCCTTCTCTGCAGGAACCCTCTCTCTGCAGGAACCCCTCTCTGCAGGACCCCTCTCTCTGCAGGAACCCCTCTCTCTCTGCAGGAACCCCTCTCTCTCTGCAGGAACCCTCTCTCTCTGCAGGAACCCCTCTCTTCTCTGCAAACTCCTCTCTGCAGGAACCCCTCTCTCTCCTGCAGGAACCCCTCTCTCTGCAGGAACCCCTCTCTCTCGCAGGAACCCTCTTCTCTGCAGACTCTCTCTGCAGGAACCCTCTCTCTGCAGGAACCCCCTCTCTGCAGGAACCCTCTCTGCAGAACCCCTCTCTTGCAGGAACCCCTTTACCTCTCTCTGCAGGAACCCTTCTTTCTCTTCCTCTCTCGCAGAACCCTCTTTAGAACCCTCTACCTGCAGGAACCCTCTTGCAGGATACTCTTCTGCAGGAACCCCTCTCTCTGCAGGAACCTTCTCTCTCTGCAGGAACCCTCTTCTGCAGACCTCTCTCTTGCAGGAACCTCTCTCTTGGGAGGAACCTCTCTCTTGCAGGAACCCCCTCTCTCTGCAGGAACCCCTCTCTGCAGGACCCCTCTCTCTGCAGGAACCCCCTCTCTGCAGGAACCCCTTCTCTCTGCAGGAACCCCTTCTTTCTCTCTCTCTCTGCAGGAACCCTCTCTCTCTCTCTGCAGGAACCCCTCTCTCTCTGCAGGAACCCCTTCTCTGC
Source organism: Cherax destructor (assembly GCA_009830355.1). NCBI lineage: Eukaryota > Metazoa > Arthropoda > Malacostraca > Decapoda > Parastacidae > Cherax > Cherax destructor. The sequence goes on from WNWK01000593.1 coordinate 348,112, forward strand.
AGGACCCTCTCTGCAGGAACCCCTCTCTCTGCAGGAACCCCTTCTCTCTCTCTGCAGGAACCCCCTCTCTCTGCAGGAACCCCTCTCTCTCTCTCTGCAGGAACCCCTTCTCTCTCTCTGCAGGAACCCTCTCTCTCTCTCTCTCGCAGGAACCCTCTCTGCAGGAACCTCTCCTCTCTGCAGGAACCCCTCTCTCTGCAGGAACCCCCTCTCTGCAGGAACCCCCTCTCTCTGCAGGAACCCCCTCTCTCTGCAGGAACCCCTCTCTCGGACTCCCTCTCTCTGCAGGAACCCCCTCTCTCTGCAGGAACCCTCCTCTCTCTGCAGGAACCCCTCTCTCCTCTGCAGGAACCCCTCTCTGCAGGAACCCTCTCTCTGCAGGAACCCCTTCTCTCTGCAGGAACCCCTCTCTCTCTGCAGGAACCCTCCTCTCTGCAGGAACCCCCTCTCTCTGCAGGAACCCCTCTCTCTCTCTGCAGGAACCCCTCTCTGCAAACCCTCTCTGCAGGAACCCTCTCCTCTCTCTCGAACTCTCTCTGCAGGAACCCCTCTGCAGGAACCCTCTCTCTGCAGGAACCCTCTCTCTCTGCAGGAACCCCCTCTCTGCAGGAACCCCTCTCTCTGCAGGACTCTCTCTGCAGGAACCTCCTCTCTCTGAACCCCTCTCTTGCAGGAACCCCTTCTCTCTACCCCTCTCAGCAGGTACCCCTCTCTCTCAGCAGGTACCCCTCTCTCTCAGCAGGTACCCCTTTCTGCGAGACTTGCGTCATGTTGCTGACTTTTCACCACATTTTATTTTTCTGCTGCCTTTTCGCCCAAAATGTTTTATATGGCTTCCGGGATGCCAGTAGAACCTCTATTTTTTTATACTTTATTTTTTTTTTTTACTGATTTTTTGATCTGTCATTAATTTTCCTGCTTAACAAAGTAGTATAGATTATATATATGGGAATTAACACACAATGTGCAACAGTTGGGTATCTTTATTGATGAAACGTTTCGTCTACACAGTAGGCTTCTTCAGTCAAATAGAGGCAGCAGTAGTGAAATAATGATGTAATCAGTCCATCAACCTTGGAGAAATAGTATTTGAGGTGGTCAGTCCCTCAGCCTGGAGAAGAGTTCAGCTCCATGGTCTGGAACAAGGTGGTCAGTGCCTCAGCCTGGAGAAGAGCTCAGCTCCATGGTCTGGAACAAGGTGGTCAGTCCCTCAGCCTGGAGAAGAGTTCAGCTCCATGGTCTGGAACAAGGTGGTCAGTCCCTCAGCCTGGAGAAGAGTTCAGCACCATGGTCTGGAACAAGGTGGTCAGTGCCTCAGCCTGGAGAAGAGTTCAGCTCCATGGTCTGGAACAAGGTGGTCAGTGCCTCAGCCTGGAGAAGAGCTCAGCTCCATGGTCTGGAACAAGGTGGTCAGTGCCTCAGCCTGGAGAAGAGCTCAGCTCCATGGTCTGGAACAAGAAGCTGAAGCATGAGAATGGAGTCTTACTGTTGACAATGTGTCTTAATCTTCATCTTATCAGTATTTTATACAATTTCCTACATTTGCTTACTGCTTGGTGAACTGAGGGAACAGATGAAAGTAACGTCAAAGGGTTACATAAAGGAACACTGCAGCAGGCCTACTGGTCCATGCGAGGCAGGTCCAAGTCACATAGTGGTTTAAGCCACTGACCCAACCTAGTCAGGTCCCGGTCACAAAAGCTTATTGCTTGGGTAACAATAATAATGAGTTGGACGAATATTTTTGTTAGTGGCTTTGGAATTGAGGAGGAATTGCCAAGTATGGACCAGTAGGCCTACTGCAGTTTTCCTATTTTTTGTTCTTAAAACCACGGAACGGGTGGTATTTAAACCCAAGGAAGTCTTAAAACTCCGGCCAGTGTGTAAGCCACTGGGCCAGGTGGCTACAATAACATTAATCCAACTAGGTATATTTCTATGCACCGTAGGGAGGTTAGAATGGGCAGGAATTTTAGTACTCGCTCGCCATGAGTTCTAACCCCACTCGTTTCGTGGTTTGTTTGCAATCGTGTCAAAACAATTTCGCGAGTCATGATTTTCTATACATCTCCGCAAGTCTGGAAATGTAAACATGGAGGGACTGACCCCCCTCAAAACTACGCCTTCAAGGGTGACTGACTGCCAATATCGTCTATACATATCTTCAGCTTCTGCTGCCTCCTCCGTACTCGACTGAAGAAGCTACTTTGTAGGCGAAACTTTTCAGAGTAGATAACTATTGCACACCTATCTTATCAACATGCAGGAATACTTGCAGCAGGTCTACTGGCCCATACTTGGCAGGTCCTTTTCACACCCAAACCCAATGAAAAAAGATTCACCCAAGATTGACTTGCTTCCCCGAGTTATGTATAGTGAAGTACATTCATATTTTTTTTTCACTTAAAACTAGCGTGCATGAATTTCCTGCAAAATTGAAGAGGAGTGGTCACAGGTTACAAATTTACATGACTAACAGTCTGCAGAAACAAAAATATTATTCTAGAAACCTCGTGAATAAAAACCTCGTGAATAAAAACCTCTTTTAACAATGTCTCTAAAAAACGACGATGTGTTTGCCTGGCGGCCAAAACAAGATATTTCCACAGAACAACAACACATGCGCCTCACCACGCCGCTATAACATGAAATATTACTTTGGATTTTTACCCTCTAGCAAAAAAGGCATAACTTCCTGTCTTGGAATAAATCTTGACCCTAAGTGATGGAGAGAGGGTGTTTACAACTTTTAAGGGAGGATATCTAACTCTTTTAAGGGAATGTATCTAGCTCTTTTAAGGGAATGTATCTAGCTCTTTTAAGGGAATGTATCTAGCTCTTTTAAGGGAGGGTATCGAGTCCTTTTAAGGATGAGGAGGTTATTATAGTTAATAATACTTTATTTTTACAAGTACATGGTACAACTTAAACAGACCATAGCTGACATCAATGACACTATATAGGAAGCCCCTGATTATGTAGAACATTTCCCGCAACTTAATTAAGCTAATCTTGTCCCCAGGATGCCATCCACACTAGTCTGCTAACACCCAGGTACCTACTTACTGCTAGGTGAACAGGGACAGCAGGTGTCATAAGGAAATACGCCCAATGTTTCCAGCCGTACCGGGGATCGAACCACGGATTAACATTTGAGCCCAATGCGTTACCAACTGAGCTACGGGACACTACAGAAGGGAAAAATAGATGCATGTTATTCAAAAATGCGCATCCTTCCTCAGTATGTTGACCCAAACATAGATATTCTTAACCATGTGCATTTCCTCTAATTCTTAATGAGCATGTTTGTCCAGATACTAATTGGGAATAAGAAAGAAAATAGGAATAAGCAAAATGTGTAATTGTGTATAAACCATGGCGTGTGCCGGTCTGCCTGGAAGATAACAATGTTGACACGCCATTATGATTGCTTGTGTTGTCTTCGTTAGGCTGAGAACAAGGCACAACGAACCTAACATTCTTACCAGTTGGGTGGATACAGCGGTGTTCCGTTCTACCGTGTATATGTTTGGAGGTGGGGGTGACGGGGTGTTTGTGTATGGAGGGGTGTTTGTGTATGGAGGGGTGTTTGTGTATGGAGGGGTGTCTGGAAGGAGAATTGAGTTGGGATGGTGTACGTACGTGTGTGTGTGTTTGAGAATGAAACGTCGGGCCAAAACGTCGTCAAAAGCTTTTCACCTATGTGGGGAATATTTGCATAGGCTAGATAAATACATGAATTAGAGGGGCTGGATTTAAGTGGGACTTGCACATGAGTTAAGAGGTTCTCAAAACTAATTCATTGGGTTGCATTGAAACTGAGTTGGGCAAATATTTGTTAGAAGGGTTGGGTTTGAGAAGAACCTGCCTAGTTTGGACCAGTAGGCCTGTTGAAGTGTTCCTCACTTATGGTGGTGTGAAAAGTGGTGTCGAAAAACGGTTTTAGCACCTCTGTCACCTTTGCTGTTTTCAAAGATCACCTTTAAGGTGTACTTAATGCTCGTGAAGTCTCGAATTTTACCTCCATGCATAAAATATTTTAAGAGCAAAAGAATGGAGGAACACTGCAGGAGGACTACTGGCCCATACCAGGCACGTCTTTCTGTAAGCTAACCATTTCGAAATGACGCTTTTTGAAACATTTTATAATCATTATTCTGGCAAAATTTCGCCACACACTCTTCAGTCTATTGCAGAGAAAAGGTGGAATAATATGAGTTTGAGGTAATCAATCCCTCAGCCTTGAGTCGATAAGTTCACTCCATCAATCTTGACAAAAGTGCACTATATTCGCGGAGATTGGGCTGCGGGACTGATTACCTCAAACTACTACTTATTCCACCTTTTTCTGCACTGGACTGAAGAAGCCACTGTGGCTAAACGTTTCCAGAATAAAGATACCCTAATGTTGCAGAAGTCTCATTTATCAGCGTATCGGCTTTGGGAACCATTTATTAACAACCATTCCCAAACTCGTCTGTTTCCCAGAGATTGGTACACATGCTTCGTTCTTTTTACACTTGCGATTGAACATATTTGCAATCTCTTGGTTGTACAACACAGACAAGATAAAGAATTTGACACGTGTGCAACGTAGTCCTTGTATAGTAATGATAAAGCCACCGGTTGGCGGAACGTCTACAAAAGGATCCCCAGATGTTGCAGATGTCTAATTCTTCAATATTTTGGTTGGATTTTGCGTCGTTTCATCTTCACACCATTTTCATAAAACGTTATTTGTGTTTTTCTTTATTGCTGCGTCTCAGATTCGCCAATTTCTCCTTTTCTTTTGTTTGCTTTCCACCATTCAGCAAACAGTAAACAATGATTTCTTGCTTCGTGGAGGCTGAAACAAGGTTTAGCCTCGCCTCTCTACCTTGCCGGAGGTTAAAACAAGGTTTAGCCTCGCCTCTCTACCTTGCCGGAGGTTAAAACAAGGTTTAGCCTCGCCCCTCTACCTTGCCGGAGGTTAAAACAAGGTTTAGCCTCGCCTCTCTACCTTGCCGGAGGTTAAAACAAGGTTTAGCCTCGCCTCTCTACCTTGCCGGAGGTTAAAACAAGGTATAGAATCGCATTCTACCAAGCTGGAGGTTAAAACAAGAAATAGAATCGCATTCTACCAAGCTGGAGTTTAAAACGAGGTATAGCCTCTGCATTCTGCCTCACTGGAGCTTAAAACGAGGTATAGCCTCTGCATTCTGCCTCACTGGAGCTTAAAACGAGGTATAGCCTCTGCATTCTGCCTCACTGGAGCTTAAAACAAGATTCACCCTCACCATTCTGTTATTCCATCCTAATCTCTGCTGTTCTTGACATGTTGTTTCAGAAGTTTCAGCTTTATGGAGTAAAGCAGCTTATCCGTGTGTCGCTGAGCCTCCGTGCTTGTCCCAGTTCTCTCGCTCTGTAATTCTGTGATTGAAATCTTGTATTATATCTGGCTTTGTCTTGTCTTTATTCGCTTCCTCTGTAATTTTCTGAATATTTATCGTTGCTGTGTTTCGGAATTTTCGTGTCTGACTCTTGTGATTTTGTGGTGGTGGATTTTAAATTATAACCACGGAAACCTTTCAAGGAATTATATCCGGCTATATAATTTGAGGAATAGCTACCGTCTGGAATTAATATTTCTTGGAATGTCTGTTTATAGTGCTGGTGGTTCTGCCTTAGTCAATTTCTTCCTCTTGATGCAGTATTCCCCTGGGAAATTTTAATTTAGAATGATTTTTATTTCGTCCTCGTATTGATAATGACACAGGTTGGCGAAACGTCTGCAACATAGATATCCGGATGCTATTCAAAGCCAATTTGACATAAAAATGTCAAAACAGAAAAAAAAACCCACAATACTGTGACTGGAACAATACAAAAATTACAAAAGTTACACTAACGCAACATAGAGGCTGACAGAGGGTCGTTCCTGCTTAACACACTGACTTTCGTCAGGAAGGTCAGAGGGAGGGGGGTGGAACTCCTGTTAGTGGATGCTACGTTTTTAACCTGGATTTCAGTAAGGCTCTTACAGAATCCCTTTGCAAGATTGATGTGATAGAACTGAACACGGATGTTATCAGAGGATGGGTTGGAATGGCGGGGATGGGGTGGAATGGCGGGGATGGGGTGGAATGACGGGGAATGGGGGGTGGAATGACGGGGAATGGGGGTGGAATGTCGGGGAATAGGGGGTGGAATGACTGGGAATAAGGGGTGGAATGACGGGGAATAGGGGTGAAATGACGGGAATAGGTGAATGAGGGGGTGGAATGACGGGGAATATGGGGTGGAATGACGGGGAATAGGGGTGGAATGACGGGGAATGGGGGTGGAATGTCGGGGAATGGGGGTGGAATGTCGGGGAATGGGGGTGGAATGTCGGGGAAGGGGGTGGAATGACGGGGAATGGGGGTGGAATGTCGGGGAAAGGGGGTGGAATGACGGGGAATATGGGGTGGAATGACGGGGAATATGGGGTGGAATGACGGGGAATATGGGGTGGAATGACGGGGAATATGGGGTGGAATGACGGGGAATATGGGGTGGAATGACGGAATGGGGGGTGGAATGACGGGGAATGGGGGGTGGAATGTCGGGGAATAGGGGGTGGAATGTCGGGGAATAGGGGGTGGAGTGACTGGGAAGAGGGGGTGAAATGATGGGGGAAATGACGGGGAATTTGAGTGGAATGAAGGAGAAAGGAAAAAATAAAACAATCCATAGTAACAGAAAACTCGTAATAAACGGTACAAGATCTACCACATAAATTTATACAGTATTCTTCATAATACAATAGGGAGGAGGAGGGGGGGGGTCACTGACCGCAACAGCTGTTATACAAATCAGCTGACGGCAGTAAAATCGTAATCTTGCTACAGAGGTTATGAAAGTATATTTGAAGTACGCAGTAAACATTGTTGCAATGTACCGGTTGGTAGCGCATAGCTCATGCATTGTGTCCTTGGTTCGATCCCCGGTACGGGTGGAAACACTGGGGAAGTGTTTTCTTATGACACTTACTGTCACTGTTTACTTAGCAGTAAGTAGGTACCTGGGTGTTAGCCACCTTACATCTGCTGTCACTGTTCACCTAGCAGTTAGCAATTACCTGGAGTGTTAGTGGACCGGTGTGGGTCGCATCCTGGGGACAAAATTAACTTTAGTTGCCCGTAATGCTCTGCCTAACAAGGGGCTTTCTATCTAGTATGTCTAAATATTGGTAAAATTACTTACAATAGTATGTCATTGATGTCAGCTATGGTCTGTAAGTTGTACCATGTACTTGTAGAAATAATTTATTCTTGTTCTTAAAGGCTGATAGTTGGTGGATGCTGAGAGAGATTTGATAGAGGGAGGCTGGCCTGGTCACCAGGTAATTGGTCTTGTTTTGAATGATGAGTGGCTAGAATGTGTAAATTTCTAACCCATCCTTATTGTATATAGTTACAACCCGCCCTTAAAAGTGTATATATAGAACCGCCCTTAATGGGTATATTTTCAATCCTCTCTTAATTTATATATTTACAACACCCTCCCTTTGAAATGTATTTTACAACCCTCCCTCAAAAATGTGTATATTTAAAACCGTCCATAAAAATGTGTATATTTACGACATTTGATATATTTACAGCCTTCCCTTAATTTATATTACAACCCGCCCTTAAAAATGTGTATATATTCAGTGCATAAATGTAAATTGTTCAGTGATATGTACCACTGACCAGTTTCAATTTTTTTTTCCTCCCACATCTTGGTCTGGGACCAGGCTAATGACCTAAAATAAAAACTAACTTTTGTCCGCGTACCTGCTTGACTAAGGTCTGAAAAAAATGGTTTTGACAAACTAGCTTTAGTTTCATCCGCTTACCTACTTTACTATGGTAGGAATAATGTTTCTGGTCGTTACTATGATAGGAAAAATGGTTCTGGTCGTTACTATGGTCGGAAAAATGGTTCTGGTCGGAGCGATAGTTTGTGTGGCTCTACCTGGTACATAGTTCATGTTGGAACCACTTGCCATTATTCAGGAACATGAAGACAGGGAGCAGTAGCTACTTGGTATAAAAATTTACATAGAGCAAACTATCTTCAGTTGAAAGACAGAATGTAACAATCCAACACAGAGACTGTTAGGTGACAGCACATGGTATTGGAGGAAATAGTTTTCTCTTTTGGAACGTTGAATATGTGATTAACAGGCAGGTGTGTGTGTGTGTATTCACCTGTAGGTACTCGTCTATGGTTGCAGGGGTCGATTCACGGCTCCTGGCCCCACCTCTTCCCTGGCTTCACGAGGCTTATCGTACCTCTGCTTGAAAATATATATGGATCTCGGCCCCTTCCCCCACAACTTCCTGAGAACTCTAGGGTGAAGAAACGTAGTTAAATAGGCTGTATAAATATAGTTAAATAATGAAAATCAGTCTGAAACGGTGTTCCACAGGGATTGTTTACGTTGTCTGTTTATAATCTATGTAGGTGAGAATAATACTTGGTGAGAATAATATTGGTGAGGGAGGAATCTTAATGTGTTGTACAGGCTCATGAAAAAAATGCAAACAGATCTGTTTGTAACTTCATAAAGCTCACTGTGTGGGCGAAACGTTATCAATAAAGGATCGCGTTTTACCGAAAAAAATGTATTTTTTCCATCGTGTAGGTACTTTATGCCATTTATCTCCATAGTACTGGCTCATGCTATATTGCGCTGACAGTCTTAGCAGTACAGTGCTACAGGAATTAAGTACACGTAACGTCCATATGCACAAAATACTGCAACACGGTCTAGTGTACGTAGTACTCTGAATCCCACCACCCACCCCAGTTATTTCGCTCGCCTTATCCTTTCCTCTTCTACTTGTAAATGTATTTGAGTAAATGGTATAAAAAATTGAGACACTAGGGCAGCATTTGGGTATCTTTATTCTGGAAGCGTTTCGCCATACAGTGGCTTCTTCAGTCCAATGCAGAGAAAGATGGAAGATGAGGAATTTGAGGTAATCAGTCCCTTAGCCCTGGAGTCTGTGTTCAGATTGATGGACTGAAGACAGACTCCAAGGCTGAGGGACTGATTAACTCAAATTCCTATAAGTCTTCCACTTTACTCTGCATTGGAAGGAAGCCACTTGGCTGCTGAAATGCTTCCAGATTATAGATATCGAAATGTTACACAAATCTCATTTACTGTGTATGCTTACAATATGTATTCTCTGTATGACTTGATAAAGGTCGAAACGTTGCCCTAATAAAATATCTTCCCACAAAAGTTTCTCTTCATAAAGAAAAAGCCCTGAAGAGCCAAAAAAAAAAAATAGGATTAGTATACTTTGAGGATTTAATGTAAATTGTGTGATTTGGAGAGTTCAATGTTATGTAAATATTTTAGAGACGTGTTGAATAATGACTTGTGCAACATTTGGCAATCTTTGTGAAAAATTCTAGCCAGGTGGTGGTTTCTTCAGTCCATTACAGGGAAAAATGGAGAGAGGAGTTTGAGGTAATCAGTCCCTCAGAGGCCGATGTACTGGAAAGTTTTAATCCATGCAAGGAACTTGCTGTGGTTAGTACCTGACCAGCCAGGATGTTGTCCGTACGTCAGTTTACGTGCGGCCAGCAGTAACAACCTGGTTGAACAAGTCCCGACTGAACACGAGACCTGGTAATGGACCGGGCCGCGGGGGTATTGACCCCCCAGAACACCCTCCAGGTATATAGCAAAAAAATTATTCATACCGGATGTGAGGTCATGGGAATCCTGTGTAGCAGAAATTAAAAGTCAAGGTAACAGTTCCTGTTTGTCAGTAATTTAGCTAATAAACTCTGGATTAATTTGATGAATTGTAACGAGTTCAAATGTCTTTTTTTTTTTTTTTTTTTTTTTACAAATCATTACATCGTTACTAAAGCCTCGTTTATATAATGCCGGGAAGTTGTGGTCTTCTACAACGGAACGAATTACAAACTTGCGGGTAACATACAACGAAGGATAAAAATGTTAGAATGTATAATGAATCGGTTTCGGCAAATGGACATTCATGTAACATTCTAGGTCAGGAGCAGAAGTGGACTGCACACTTGTCATCATACACCCCTTCACTAGATTGTGGAAACCACCTGTGCTGTTAGGGGACACCACCTGTGCTGTTAGGGACACCACCTGTGCTGTTAGGGACACCACCTGTGCTGTTAGGGACACCACCTGTGCTGTTAGGGACACCACCTGTGCTGTTAGGGACACCACCTGTGCTGTTAGGGACACCACCTGTGCTGTTAGGGACACCACCTGTGCTGTTAGGGAAACCACCTGTGCTGTTAGGGACACCACCTGTGCTGTTAGGGACACCACCTGTGCTGTTAGGGACACCACCTGTGCTGTTAGGGAAACCACCTGTGCTGTTAGGGACACCACCTGTGCTGTTAGGGACACCACCTGTGCTGTTAGGGACACCACCTGTGCTGTTAGGGACACCACCTGTGCTGTTAGGGACACCACCTGTGCTGTTAGGGACACCACCTGTGCTGTTAGGGACACCACCTGTGCTGTTAGGGACACCACCTGTGCTGTTAGGGACACCACCTGTGCTGTTAGGGACACCACCTGTGCTGTTAGGGACACCACCTGTGCTGTTAGGGACACCACCTGTGCTGTTAGGGACACCACCTGTGCTGTTAGGGACACCCGTTAGACACCACCTGTGCTGTTAGGGACACCACCTGTGCTGTTAGGGACACCACCTGTGCTGTTAGGGACACCACCTGTGCTGTTAGGGACACCACCTGTGCTGTTAGGGACACCACCTGTGCTGTTAGGGACACCACCTGTGCTGTTAGGGACACCACCTGTGCTGTTAGGGACACCACCTGTGCTGTTAGGGACACCACCTGTGCTGTTAGGGACACCACCTGTGCTGTTAGGGACACCACCTGTGCTGTTAGGGACACCACCTGTGCTGTTAGGGACACCACCTGTGCTGTTAGGGACACCACCTGTGCTGTTAGGGACACCACCTGTGCTGTTAGGGACACCACCTGTGCTGTTAGGGACACCACCTGTGCTGTTAGGGACACCACCTGTGCTGTTAGGGACACCACCTGTGCTGTTAGGGACACCACCTGTGCTGTTAGGGACACCACCTGTGCTGTTAGGGACACCACCTGTGCTGTTAGGGACACCACCTGTGCTGTTAGGGACACCACCTGTGCTGTTAGGGACACCACCTGTGCTGTTAGGGACACCACCTGTGCTGTTAGGGACACCACCTGTGCTGTTAGGGACACCACCTGTGCTGTTAGGGACACCACCTGTGCTGTTAGGGGACACCACCTGTGCTGTTAGGGACACCACCTGTGCTGTTAGGGACACCACCTGTGCTGTTAGGGACACCACCTGTGCTGTTAGGGACACCACCTGTGCTGTTAGGGACACCACCTGTGCTGTTAGGGACACCACCTGTGCTGTTAGGACACCTGTGTGTTAGGGACACCACCTGTGCTGTTAGGGACACCACCTGTGCTGTTAGGGACACACTGTGCTGTTAGGACACCACCTGTGCTGTTAGGGACACCACCTGTGCTGTTAGGGACACCACCTGTGCTGTTAGGGACACCACCTGTGCTGTGGGGGGACACCACCGGCGCTGTGGGGGGGAGCCCACCGGCGCTGTGGGGGGGAGCCCACCGGCGCTGTGGGGGGGAGCCCACCGGCGCTGTGGGGGGGAGCCCACCGGCGCTGTGGGGGGGAGCCCACCGGCGCTGGGGGGGGGGAGCCCACCGGCGCTGGGGGGGGGAGCCCACCGGCGCTGTGGGGGGGGAGCCCACCGGCGCTGTTGGGGATCTTTATTGAGGAAACGTTTCGCCACTCAGTGGCTTCATCAGTCTATGTAAAGGAGAATGGTGAAGAACATGAGTAGTTAGAGGTAATCAGTCCCTCAATCTTGAAAAGATGGACTGATTACATCGACTCAAGGATGAGGGACTGATTACCTCAAATTACTTTTTTTTTCACCATTCTCCTTCGTAAGGACTGATGAAGCCACTGTGTGGCTAAACGTTTCTTCCACTATAGATACCCAAATGTTTCACATATCTAATTTGTCTACTTGTCGGTTCTCTTAACCATTTATCTACACTATTACTAGTGGTGGTAGTAAATAGGGGTAGTGGCACAAGCTTGAAAGGGGAGCGAATCTAGACAATAGTGGCAGTAAAAACCTTCGCGTGTATTTTCTTGTCTTAAATTACCCAGTTGTAAGGTTTCTAATTACTGCATTTCTCTTCATCAAAGTTTTAGAATCATCTTTCCTCCTCTATTAGCGGAAGTTAGGACCATTTTCTCGAGTTAGTCTTGGAGGACCGTAATGTTAGGTTTGGGTGAGCCATTGGTTCACCTAACTTTTGAAAGCCCCTGTACTTAAATCTAATTCCTAATAATCCCTTCTAGCTGGTGGTTGGAGTTTGTAATTGAAAGTAAAGCATTTTAGAAAGAAAAGTTCTTCTAGGTCTTACAGGACATTTTATTGATTATTGATGAATTAGACAGGTGTGCAACATCTGGATGTCATTGTTGTAGACTGTTCGCCATACAGTGGCTTTATCAATACAGATTAAAGGACATTATGTGAAGACAGACGAACTATAATCAAAAGATGAGGTAATCAGTCCCTCAGCCTTGGAGCTGGAGAGTCGGAAACACAGGCAGGAACACAGGCGATTATATATTAATTATTGATTAGGGAAGAATATATCTATTTGCTATTGTCATAGAGGTGTTTTCTGTGTTTATCCTCACTTCTGCTGGAGAATTGACTCATTCTGCTCGGGAAAGGTTTGGAATGTAAAGCGTAGTCTTCAAACCCTTTCATTTTCTTGTGGAGTCTTTTCAGGGGTCTTGGAAGTTCATTCGCGATTTCAGTTAACCTTCAGCCCTACTGGAGAAGATAATCACAAAACCTTGTAAAGTTGAAGTCTGTCGTGGATATTTTCAACCACCAGTGACTTTATCAATGAAGTAGACAAAAAACTGGGGAATTAATTAGTGTGGAAATGTGTTAGAGTAGGTGTGGTATAATTATGACGTCACCTACATGCTTGCTTCCCTCAGCCTATAGAGCCAAAAGTCTGTAAATAGCAGTGTTCTGCACGTCTCCATTGTTGACTAAATTGGTTTTAGGCTGTCAAGACACAGTCGTCAAGTAATGTAATTAATCAAGAACGAAAAGGCACAATACCGTGACTGGAACATCACAAATAACCCACACGTAGAAGAGAGGAACTTACGACGACGTTTCGGTCCGACTTGGACCATTTACAGTCACACTGTGCAAATTTTGTGCACCTTGCCTGCACTGCTTCATTTTGGAATTCAAGAATTCATTATTAGAGATGCTGCAACGTTATTTAGCAGAAACATTAATGAATGAATCCCCTCAATCGAGATTTTCAGGTCACCTGCCTCAATGGAGATAGAAGCAGGGTGACCCAAAGAAAAAACTTATCACTCACTCAGCCAGGGGCGTGTTACTACAGTTCAAAAACTGGCTCAAATTTTCACCTCTCCTACAGAGTACAGGCTGTGTACTTTCCACCTCCAGGACTCAAGTCCGGCTAACCAGTTTTTCTGAATCCCTTCATAAATGTTACCTTGCTTACACTCAAACAGCACGTCTGATAATTATCCATACTCTAAGTGTTGAAACGTTGCTGGCAACCCTAAGTATAACTTGATATCCCTTTGCGTTTAGTTAATATAACCTAGAATTTTTTTTATGCCCCTCCCCAGGATGAGACTATCTACAGTTTGTTAGCTTCTAGGTATCTCTCAACTGTTAGGCAACGGCGGTATTAGATGAGATGTTACCATATGTCCGGTTTTCTAGACTGAGCAAAGCTTGTTAGCTACCGTGCTGTCTAGCAGGTAGCAGAAACACGATAGCATACCCACTGACCTACGACAAGAAGGTCCCTTTGAAATCTAACCCCCTCACACTTTACGACTAGTCAGATGCTGCAACATCATGGAATTTTAAGTACAGAGGACGTCTCCACAACCTTCTTGTTTACTACTGGCCCATCCAATGGGTATGATCTATTTCCACTGAGGAATCCCGCCTACCAGTGACAATGTCACTGCTGCACCTCACCCGAGAATCTCCCAGAGTCGTTCTGGCACTCGGGCTGCGGCCAGGGAGACAGGAATAGCTCAGATAGGAATAGATTTTTGCCAGCGAGAACACCACCAGAGCGTCGAAGACGATTGTAGCTAACTGCTACACCACTGAAGAGAGACTGTGCCCTTGCCATAGGACTGTAAACGGTGCATTACTTGTACAAACTCCGACACTTTCGGGAAAAAGTGCTGGGTCACCATATGAAGACGACCCTGGTCAGGACCCGTTCTGGCAAACCTACATGGAAAATGAACATTCCTGTGCTTCAGATTCTATAAGACTACGGTGCTCTTCACCAGCTCCAAGGATGAGGGACTCATTACCTCATCTTTTGTATGTAATTTTATATTCTTCACATTATGTCCTTGTACTGATGAAGCCAAAGGTTTGCGAAACGTCAACAGATGTTGCACATGTCTGTCTAACCTACCTTAAAAGTCTAGAGTTTAGTAGTTGATGCAATAGGTTTTGCTGAATTTGAGGCGATATACCAGTGTGGATCATTCAGTGCAAGAAAGTGAGGGCTTGATCATCCGTTAGCAAATAGAAAAATGATAAATAACGGCACTCACTGTCTACATCTTCCTCACCCTTCCTATTTCAACAGTGAAGTAGCGGATAACCTGACCAGAGAGGAAAAAATATGAGCTCTATAAAAAATCGAGCCTTCACAACTGAGTGTTAAGTAACTGGCAGACGGGTTAAGCTATTTCTTGTGTTGACTAACCGACTCTCGGGGAGATTTACCCCCCTTCGTGAAATACTTATCACCCTATCAGGCCTGGTCACGGACCGGGTCGCGGGGGCGTTGACCCCCGGAATACCCTCCAGTTAGACCCATAATTTTGAATTTTTAATAAGGATTTACTGCTTGCCTGACATTCATACACCAGAGCAATATTTTAAAACATTATGAAATCCCTCCTGCTGCTCAAGCTGGACGGCAACTGAGAAATAAACTAACATTTTCCTCTGGACTACCATACTGCTGCTGCCTCCTTCGTATTCGACTGAAGAAGCCTACTGTATAGGCGAAACGTTTCGGAATAAATACATCAAACTGTTGCACATTTATCTCGTCTGTATTGTATACCATTGTCATATTCATACATTGAGACGTTGGACCATGAAGGCTACAGCACATGGGTCTCCAATGTTGACATTGAACTTAGAACGCCGTCACTGCAACGCTGTTGGATGAATAGACAGAGGCGACGGAATTCAGTGATAATACAGAATCCCTTTTGACCAAGCTAAAAATGACGCCAAAATCCAATTTAATCAGAGTTTTGATTTGTTAGGGAAGCATTTTATGTTAATACTGCATGAGCTGCTGCCTCGGACCTTACGGAATCCCAAACACAAGGTAAATGTTTCAGCATCGTGGATAAAAATGTTCACAGCAGCCCTGGCAACAAAACAACGAAGCAAGTTGCCAACAGCAACAGCTCTTCATTCCTTTCTATTAGGACACAGAAGTATTTTTTTTATTAACACACAGGCTGTTTCCCACCAAGGCAGGGTGGCCCGAAAAAGAAAAACTTTGATCATCATTCACTCCATCCCTGTCTTGCCAGAGGCGTGCTTACACTACAGTTATAAAACTGCAACATTAACACCCCACCTTCAGAGTGCAGACACTGTACTTCCCATCTTCTGGAATCAAATCCGGCCAGCCGGTTTCCCTGAATCCCTTCATAAATGTTACCTTGCTTACATTCCAACAGCACGTAATGTCCTGAAAACCATTTGTCTCCATTTGCTCCTATCCAACATGCTCACACACGCTTGTTGGAAGTCCAAGCCCCTCGCTCACGAAACCTCCTTTACCCCCTCCCTCCAACCTTTCCTAGGCCGACCCCTACCCCGACGCCTACCCCGCGTCCCTCCACTACAGATTTATACACTGGAAGTCATTATATTTCGTTCCATTTTCTCTACCTGTCCAAACCATCTCAATAACTTCTCCTTAGCCCTCTGGATAATAGTTTTGGTAATCCCACACCTCCTCCTAATCTCCAAACTACGGATTCTCTGCATTATATTCACACCACACATTGCCCTCAGACACGACATCTCCACTGCCTCCAGCCTTCTCCTTGTTGCAACATTCACCACCCATGTCTCACACCCATACCAGAGCGTTGGTATAACTATACTCTTATACGTACATTCCCCTCTGCTTTCATGGATAAAGTTCTTTGTCTTCACAGACTCAGTGCACCAGTCTTCTATTTTTTCCTGGTCAATTCTGTGATTCACCTTATCTTTCATAAACCCATCTGCTGACATGTCCACTCCCAAATATCTGAATACATTCACCTCCTCCATACTCTCTCCCTCCATTCTGATATCCAATCTTCCGTTACCTAATTTTATCCTCATCACCTTACTCTTTTTTATATTCACTTTTAATTTCCTTCTTTTACATACCCTACCAAACTCATCAACCTACCTCTGCAACTTCTCTTCAGAATCTCATCAGCAAAGAACAACGGTGACAACTCCCACTTTGTGTTAGATTCTTTATCTGTTAACTCCACACCTCTTGCCAACACCCTAGCATTCACTTCTCTTACAAGACAGGAGGATGCACCAAGAAAATAATAGCCTAGTGATCTTATCGCTACAGCAAGTCAGCACAAGTTTGCAAATCTGAAGAGCTCAGAGAGGCTCTCCGAAACATCTCCATGTGCCGGACAGAACATTGTGTTGTGGCTTAAATCTACGAAT
>WNWK01000593.1:370000-377500 GCA_009830355.1 Cherax destructor
AAAATAAATGTGGAAAAAGACTTAGTGTATAGTTCAGACGAAACGTATCGAAACGAGTGGAGAAACGTTTCCTCTGTCCTGAACTGTGAGTCTTTTCCAAAATTCTTCGGTATCCCCAAAAGATTTACAAAAAATATTTACTTAGTACCTTGGATAAGGAAGGTCTCAATCTTAATAAACGATTGCAAACATTCCACGGAACGGGATGGGGTTTGAACCAGTGGCTAGTGTCCTAGGATTCACCTGCTTGGGATTAAAGTCCCACCCAATCTGTGATTTGTGAGTCTACCTGGACCAGGGTGTTTCGGGGGTCAACGCCCCCGCGGCCTAGTCAGTGACCACGCCTCCCGGTGGATCATGGCCTGATCATCCATGCTGTTGATGAATTACACATGTGCAACACTTGGGTATCCTTATTATGGAAACGTTTCGCCATGCAGTGGCTTGATCAGTCCTGAAATAAGAAGAATGGTGGAGACCAGATGATTGTGAAAAGAGGATGAATTTCAGTGGTTTCCCCTCATTAAAATTTAAGTGGATGTTCTTTTAAATTTCTTATTCCCTCGTCAAGGTCATTAATGTACGAATAATTAAAGTATAATTAACACTTGACAATGCTCAATGATAACCTACAGGGGCAAACACTCGGGAGATTTATTGGTTAATATATTTTGATTCCTTTCTGGTGTCCTCTTCAGCAGATACACAAGTGAAAGGAGAACATGAATATATAGGATAGGTTGCACTTCTCATTAATGTATATTATGAAAAAAGGCCTAAAATTGACCCCTGTGGAATGCCCCTTGTGACTGATCCCCCACTTAGATTTCACCCCCTTTATTTGTTAGTCATGCCTGGATCCATGACAGGACTTTTGCCCCAATACCACGAGTTTCCGCTTGAAGTCTTTTGTGTGGTGCTCTAGCAAAAGCTTAATCATAATCCAAATAAATAATATCGTAGTGTTTATCTGCCTCAAAAGCTTTACTGAAGAAAGTTAGGGAATCAGTCAGGCAGGAACGACCCCTCGTGAATCCATGCTGAGTATCAATAATCAAATTATGCTTATCAAGATGACTTCTTATGATATCAGCTATAATTGACACCAGTAATTTGCCTACAATATAGGTCAGGCTTATTGGGCGGTAATTTGACGGTAACGACTTGTCCCCTGCTTTAAAAATAGGAATTACATTGGTCATCTTCCATATATCAGACACTACACCTGTTTGAAGAGATACATTAAAAATATTAGATAATGACCCACCTGTTCTAGGTACACCAATATTCGAGTAAGATAAAAAAAATTGGGGGAGGGGTTGAATCCAGGGTAGGAGTCCTAAAACGTATTTGCCATGAGTTCGAACCCCACCAGTTTTGTGATTTATTTGCAATCGTATTACTAAGTTTTCGTGAGTCATAATACCGTTGAATATTGCATCTTGCAAGCCTAAATACTTCCAAATATTATTTTTTTTTGCAAACCACATTTAATAGCAATAAAAAAAACAAGTTTCATATTTTTTTCAGTCTCACCCATAGGTTTATTTTCTATCAAATTCAGTAAACAAACCCAATCCAATTGATAACTGTCAATATATCACAAAATATTACATGCAAATCCAATTCATAACGTTGTCAAAGTATCATAAATAATTTTTTTTTGTTTCATAGAAACAAATCCATCACAAAGTGTGATGGATTTGCAGATCAGATATAAAATAGTTTAGATACACATAGACAAAGGTAATATGGTTAGGGGTAGAATTACCGACAACGGCAACGTTTAGCTCTCGAGGACAAAGCTCCTGGAGAGCGAAATGTGTCTGCAATAAAATGTCACATTAGTTGCATCTGTGTCCAGTTACCTATCAAAGCTTATTGCTTGGGTAGCATTGGGAGTGGGTTGGGCAAGCATTTTTGTTAGTGGGTTTGAGAAAAACCTGCCTAGCATGGGTCTGGCCCTCTGCAGTGTTCCTCCCTCTTCTGAACATTAATATAACAAAAATTCGACATTAGTTGTGTCCATTAACCTAACATATTGTCGGTAATTCTACCAACATTAGCACAATGGACGTATAAAATATTATAACATGTTAAACGTGTAAATAACAATATTCACAAAAACAAATATTGTGTCATTCTCCACTCTAGAATATTTGCTCCATCTTTTAGTGAGATTTACAATCTTTACTCACGTAATGGCAATAGAACGATTGCAAAAAATCACGGAACGGGTGAGGCTTGAATCCAATAACAGGCGAGTCTTTAGAATTCGTTTTCATGGAGTGATTTGCACAATATTATTCGCTTGAGGAACATCGGGTTGACCATTTGCTTATGAATGTTATTTAAAGGGGTCGAGGTTTCAGGACCAAAACGTTTTCTGTTAAATAATCCCTATCGTATACTCGTGTTTTTTAAACCAATTTGTATATATTCCCAAGGTTTACATGATATAATTTATCGTCATAGGCAGATGCTTCTGATTTTAACTGCTAACAGCACAGTCTCCTTCACATTGATGACATCACATATCATGTCACTCTTAATAAGCTTGTGTTGATCCCGTGATGCTTGGGTTGATCCCGTGATGCTTGTGTTGATCCCGTGATGCTTGTGTGGATCCCGTGATGCTTGTGTGGATCCCGTGATGCTTGTGTGGATCCCGTGATGCTTGTGTGGATCCCGTGATGCTTGTGTGGATCCCGTGATGCTTGTGTCGACTCCGTGACATTCCACACACCGCGGCTGTCTACCTACAGGAATTCCCAGAGGGAAGATTCGAATGGGTGAAACAGCGTATTGCTGAAGAATATATAGAGAAACGTCTTAGAACAAGCTCTTGAAGGTAAAACATTGTGTTTTGTAGAGACTGAAGTCAGGATTTGACAAAGCTTTACACAAATTGAAACGTTTTTCCAATAAAAACTTTATTTGCAACTTGGGTCGAGAAGAGATTGCATGCAGATTGAAGATAGGGCATATTTTGCTCACCGTTGCCAACCTCAAGAAGACTGTTCTTTATACTTACCTGGAGGAATATACCTGGAGGGAGTTCGGGTGGGTCAACACCCCCGCGGCCCATGACCAGAGGGTACCACTAAGAGACATATCAATATACCTATCAAGCGTCTGCATGGATTTTATAATCGACAACGTCTGTGTAGACGCTGTAGATATTTTAATGGGATTAATTTTGAACTTTATAAGACGATTATGTAATATTCACTATTTTTTTTATACTGCTGAAAAAGGCGACTTTACCTGCATTATTAAGAAAGCAGATGCCGGAATAGTGGAAAGCAGCAAACATTGTCTCGATATTTGAAAAGGGACAGACAGGTAGTATTATTCCACAGGCCGGTGTCAGACATAGGCGAATACTGGACCACCTGGAAAACACTGGTTCATAAACAAAAGCCAGCATGGTTTTAGAGATGGCAAATCCTGTCTAGCAAATCAGCTACAGTTTTATGACAAGGTAGGGGAAGCTAGGCAGGAGAGGGATGGGTGAAGGTAAGGAGGATTCTGATAATGCACCACACACAGACTTGAACGAAAGCCTGAGAAGGCGAAAATAACAGGAAAAACACTATAGTTACAGTAATGTTAACAGGAAGTGAACAATGCGTTGTTGTCTGTGTGTTAAACTGGTCACCTTTGACGATTGGGGTTCCACAAGGTTTGTACTGAGACAGGTATTGTTTTTTTGTGTGTACACAAGTCATGACCCAAGAAAGTCAGAGGTATCCAGGCTTACAAATGATGTGATACCGATAAAATGAACAGGGGTAAACAAGAAAAAACTATAAACGGAGGAACACGAGCTGTAAAAGTGGTCTGACAAATAGCTATTAGAATTTAACCTCAGCAAATTCAAACTTGGGAAAATGTGGAAAGGGCAAAGACCGGAAACAGAGTACAGGTTCAGGGAAGACAAAGGCTGCATGAGAAGCACATTAACCAAATAAGCACAGATGCATAGGAGAGAGGAAATACACAGATAACCCGCACAGAGGAGAAAAACTTAGGACGTTTCGGTCCGATTTGTATCATTAACTAACCACACACTACCACGAAGGTAAGGGAGCCAGTATATGAGTACAGAGCAGGGACGGGGGAGAGAGGAGGAAGAACGAAGTGGAGACAGTGGTAGAGGTAATGCTGGTAGTGGAAGTAGTAGTAGGCAAATTGGAGGATCGATGTTAGGAGTGTCAGCAAGATAACATTTACAACACTAAAAAGAGGTTTTTATCAAGCCCATTTTGCAGGTCGAGTAACTAGATAGTTTGCAACGAGACAAGTCTCAAAACTAAGTGGTATAGGTATTAGAAAAGACCAGAGACAGTAAACCTAATTACATTAGATAATATTAGAGAAGGAAAAGAAGTGACATGATTATTACATACAAAATACTGAGAGGAACTGACAGGGGTGGCCAAGATGGTACAGTTTGTAGATAAATGGTTCAGAGAAGAGACAGCTTGACGAATTGGACACTTACGTAACATTTGGGTATCTTTGTGGAAACGTTTCGCCAGCTAGTGGTTTCTTCAGTCCAATATAAGGATGAGTTTTAGGCTATCAGTCCCTCATCCTGGAATCAATGTGATCAGTCCATCACACACAGATTGTTGGACTGTCGTATCGACTCCAGGCTGAGGGACTGATAGCCCAGAACTTCTTTCCATCTTCATCCCCTCATCCTTGTATTGGACTGAAGAAGCCACTTGTTGGTGAAACGTTTCTACAATGAAGAAGTGTTACACAAGCGTCTAATGTGTCAAGGTGGTAGTTAAGTCACAGGTGAGTCATAGGGAAGTTAGGAAATATTTTGAAGTGATTAGGAAGTGGAACGACCTAGACAATAAAATGGCCGAGGCAGGATCCATACATAGCTTTAAGAACAGACATGATAGGGCTCAAGCAGCCAGAGGGGGCAAATCCCAGTAGCGGCCAACGGAGAGGAGAGGTCAGGAGCTGAAAATAGACCCCCTGGAACTACAAATAGATGAATAGTATAATATGCCAGTCTAGTTAATTTGATTATTTTTAATAATAAAAAAATACACGTGAAAATCAGTCTCCCAATATGTAGAGGAGTCCGAGAGGACGCAGCGCCAGTGTTAAGCCACAATCTGGCAGGATAAAAATGCTGAAAAGTTAAAGGCTCTCTGGCTCTCACTTATACATAAATTACCTAGAAATTATAAGTTATATTAATTTGGTACATAAATTTAAACAGCATCATGCAAGGTTACTATATTTACACAATATTTGTTGAAAGTTTGTGTGGGGGGTGGGGCTGTGTGTGTGGGGGGGACTGTGTGTGTGTGGGGGGTACTCACCTAGTTGTGGTTGCAGGGGTCGATTCATAGCTCCTGGCCCCGCCTCTTCACTGGCCGCTACTGGGTCACGCTCCCTGCTCCATGAGCTTTATCATACCTCTCCTTAAAGCTATGTATGGAACCTGCCTCCACTACATCGCTTCCCAAGCTATTCCACTTCCCGACCACTCTGACTGAAGAAATACTTCCTAACATCCCTGTGATTCATTTGAGTCTTCAACTTCCAACTATGTCCCCTTGTTGCTGTGTCCCATCTCTGGAACATTCTGTCTCTGTCCACCTTGTCTATTCCTCTCAGTATCTTGTATGTCGTTATCATGTCCCCCCTATCTCTCCTGTCCTCCAGTGTCGTCAGGTCGATTTCCCATAACCTCTCCTCGTAGGACATACCCCTTAGCTCCGGGACTAGTCTTGTTGCAAACCTTTGCACTTTCTCTAGCTTCTTTACGTGCTTGGCTAGATGTGGGTTCCAAACTGGTGCTGCATACTCCAGTATGGGCCTAACGTACACAGTGTACAGAGTCCTGAACGATTCTTTATTAGGATGTCGGAATGCTGTTCTTAGGTTTGCTAGGCGCCCGTATGCTGCAGCAGTTATTTGGTTGATGTGCGCCTCAGGAGACGTGCCTGGTGTTATACTCACCCCAAGATCTTTTTCCTTGATTGAGGTTCGCAGTCTCTGGCCCCCTAGACTGTACTCCGTCTGCGGTCTTCTTTGCCCTTCCCCAATCTTCATGACTTTGCACTTGGTGGGGTTGAACTCCAGGAGCCAATTGCTGGACCAGGCTTGCAGCCTGTCCAGATCCCTTTGTAGTTCTGCCTGGTCCTCGTCCAATTGAATTCTTTTCATCAACTTCACATCATCTGCAAACAGGGACACTTCGGAGTCTGTTCCTTCCGTCATGTCGTTCACAAATACCAGAAACAGCACCGGTCCTAGGACTGACCATTGTGGAACCCCGCTCGTCACCGGCGCCCACTCTGACACCTCGCCACGTACCATGACTCGCTGCTGTCTTCCTGACAGATATTCCCTGAGCCATTGTAGTGCCTTCCCTGTTATCCCTGCCTGGTCCTCCAGCTTCTGCACTAATATCTTGTGTGGAACTGTGTCAAACGCCTTCTTACAATCCAGGAATATGCAATCTACCCAACCCTCTCTCTCTTGTCTTACTGCTGTCACCCTGTCGAAGAACTCCAGTAGGTTTGTGACACAGGATTTCCGGTCCCTGAAACCGTGTTGGCCGTCGTTGATAAGCTCATTCCTTTCTAGGTGCTCAACCACTCTTCTCCTGATAATCTTCTCCATGACCTTGCATACTATACACGTCAGTGACACTGGCCTGTAGTTTAGTGCTACGTTCCTGTCTCCTTTTTTAAAGATTGGAACTACATTTGCTGTTTTCCATACCTCAGGTAGTTGCCCTGTTCCGATAGACGTGTTGAAGATCGTTGTTAGGGGTACACATAGCTCCTCCGTTCCCTCTCTCAGGACCCATGGAGAGATGTTATCCCGCCCCATCGCCTTTGAAGTATCTAGCTCGCTTAGTAGCCTCTTCACTTCCGCCTCAGTTGTGTGTATTGTGTCCAGCACTTGATGGTGTACCCTACCTCTCCTCCTTTCTGGAGGCCCTTCTGTCTCCTCTGTGAACACCTCTTTGAATCTCATGTTGAGCTCCTCACACACTTCGCGGTCATTTCTTGTGACCTCCCCTCCTTCCTTCCTCAGCCTGATCACCTGGTCCTTGACTGTTGTTTTCCTCCTGATGTGACTGTACAACAGCTTCGGGTCAGATTTGGCTTTCGCTGCTATGTCATTCTCATACTGTCGTTGGGCCTCCCTTCTTACCTGTGCATATTCATTTCTGGCTCTACGACTGCTCTCCTTATTTTCCTGGGTTCTTTGCCTTCTATATTTCTTCCATTCCCTAGCACACTTGGTTTTGGCATCCCTGCACCTTTGGGTGAACCCCGGGCTCATCCTGGCTTTTTCGTTGTTTCTGTTTCCCTTGGGTACAAACCTCTCCTCAGCTTCCTTGCATATTGCTGTCACATATTCCATCATCTCGTTTACTGATTTCCCTTCCGGTTCTCTGTCCCACTGAACCCCGTTTAGGAAGTTCTTCATGCCCGGGTAGTCCCATTTTTT
>WNWK01000593.1:380000-392500 GCA_009830355.1 Cherax destructor
TCCACTCAACTACCCTATTTCCAAAACAGTGCTTCCTTGTATCCTTTCTAAATCTAAAGAACCTGCCAAGTATGGGCCAACAGGCCTACTGCAGCGTTCCTCTTTTCTTATGTTCTTAATAATTGTCCTTCCGTCCCCCTCTTGTCCTCTCCGTCCCCCTCTTGTCCTCTCCGTCCCCCTCTTGTCCTCTCCGTCCCCTCTTGTCCTCTCCGTCCCCCTCTTGTCCTCTCCGTCCCCCTCTTGTCCTCCGTCCCCTCTTGTCCTCCGTCCCCCTCTTGTCCTCTCCGTCCCCTCTTGTCCTCTCCGTCCCCCTCTTGTCCTCTCCGTCCCCCTCTTGTCCTCTCCGTCCCCCTCTTGTCCTCTCCGTCCCCCTCTTGTCCTCTCCGTCCCCCTCTTGTCCTCTCCGTCCCCCTCTTGTCCTCTCCGTCCCCTCTTGTCCTCTCCGTCCCCCTCTTGTCCTCTCCGTCTCTTTTCTTCCCCTCTCCCCTGTTTCTACACAACAATTCCCTCTGCACTTCTCTGGCTCCTCCCGGGTTGTCGTGGTGAGAGGCGGTGGTGTAGTAGCTAGATACTTCATTACCAGCTGCTGAATATACATAAGGCTGGTGGAAGTTGAGGGACACGAGACCTGTTTCCTGCAACAGCGTCTGGGAGCTCCAGTTAAGTGTTAGTGAAGCTTTTGTTGATACCAAGGTGGTGGTGGTGGCTTCAGTGGCAGATAGTGGGGCTTTTGTTGTTACCAGCGTAGTGGTGGGGGATAGTGGTTTCAGTGGCAGATAGGGAGGCTTTTGTTGTTACCAGGGTGGTGGTTGGTTGGTGGCATTTGTTATTGTTGGTTTCAGTGGCAGATAGAGGTTTTTGTTACCAGCGTGCTAGGACTGGTGGTAGTGGCTAGTGTTGATTCAGGTGGAAAATAGTAAGGCTTTTAATACCAGCGTGGTTGTAGTTGTAGTGGTGGTTAGTGTTTGAGCGGCAAATAATGAAGATTTTGTTGGTACCAGCGTGGGAGAAGGGGTGGTGGTTTTTAGTATTAAAGTAGCACATAATACCTAGAAGTCTCACTAGGATTTTCATAACATAATAGAAGAAATTGTGATGATTATTGTTGGTTACTAGCAAATAGTGCTCAGAAATGTTATTTTTAAGTGAGGCTTTTATTTTTACCAGCACGAAGGGAAGAATGACTGTTATTTTGACTAGTGAATAGTCTGTTTGCCTAGTAAGTACTTTTTCTATGGCTTACCTTTGATTTAACTGCTTAGTGTTTCAAATATGTGCCTTTTTGAGATCAAGCCTCCCAATTGATTTAATTAGTGTGTATGGGTGAAGGCTCGATCCTCCGACGTCCCTACCGGGAGTATAGTATAGTGTTAACCTTTATCAAGCCATTACGTGATAAAACTTACTGAGTAAAACGTCGTAAGAATAAGCTTGTTCTCCCAATTCATGATTGCTGCATGTGGCTAGGCTGCTCAACAACGCGTGTTTACAGAATTTCTCTAACCCAACTGGGTAAGCCTCGTATGCTTAATTCTAGCCTCTTCAACCTCATTGAAAACAAGAGGCATAGTACTGTACCTCTCAAACTTCAAAAGGCCGAGGAGCTGTAGTTTAACTCCTTGAAAATACCCCGGAGATAGAATTCAAATCTTGGCCAGTACCAGTAGCCTGACGCCCTCGTAAGGCCCAAGAGCTGTAGATTCTCCAGAGGCGCATGTGTTGTACATAATCTCAAAAAAATTTCCAGGAGCTGGAACTCAATCCAATCAAACATCCTAGAATAAGGCTAATCAGACAAAAGATTTTGGTTTATTCATTGATGTGCCTACTAAACACGAAGTACACTTGTACAACAGTTAGAAATCTTCATTCCGAAACGTTTCGCTTACACAGTAGGCTTCTTCAGTAAAGATGTAAAGACGATGTTATCAGTCCATCACCCTTGAGGACTTAGTTTTCAGGTGGTCAGTCCCTCAGCTCCAGAGTCTGGAACAATGTGAAGCTGTACAAGAATGGTATACAATACCGACAATGTGAAATTAAGACATGTGCAACATCTGGGTATCTTTATAGTAGACGTTTTGCCATCCAGTGGCTTTATCAATACAAAATTCTAGGACATAATATGAAGAGTAGAACTATACACAAGATGAGGTAATCAGTCAGTCGGAGTTGGTGTGTTCAGCACCATAGGTGCTGACTGATTACCTCATCTTTTGTGTATAGTTCTACTCTTCATATTATGTCCTAGAATTTTGTATTGATAAAGCCACTGGATGGCGAAACGTCTACTATAAAGATACCCAGATGTTGCACATGTGTCTTAATTTCACAATGTGAAGCTGAATCAACATTATGGAGGACTTGTATACTGTCTAAAGTGAAACTCAGATGATGACTGGAGAGACGAAGCCTACTAGCAGAAGAATGCCTGACCACTAGTTGAAAGTTTTTCTCTGTATTGGACTCAAGAAGCCGCTGGTTGGCGAAAATTTTCCTCAATAGAGATTTCCAAATGTTGCACAAGTGTGTAATTCTTCAGTTAATGATTTTTAAAGCATTTACATCAGGGGTCCCTAGTCTGCGGCCCTTCTTGTCCCGTAGTTCGATTGCTAGCGCACTCAGCTCACACACTGAGGTCCTGGGGTTGATCCACGGTACGGATGGAAAACATTAGGACGTGTTTCCATAAGACACCTGTTGTTCATGTTCACCCATCAGTAAAATAGGTACGAGTGTTAGTAGACTGGTGTGGGTCACATCCTGGGGACAAAATGGAACTAATTTGCCCGAAATCCTCTGCATAACAAGGGTCGTTCTATATAGTAGTGTGTCATTGATGTCAGCTATGGTCTGTATACCTTGTACATGTTGAAATAGAGAGTATTATTATATTCTAGGAAATAGATGGGCCCTCACATGTAATTATGAATTAACTTTCAAGCAGGTTCTGCACTGCACCGTGTCAACAATACCTGGAGTTTACCTGGAGAGAATTCCAGGGGTCAACCCCCCCCGCGGTCCGGTCCGTAACCAGGCCTCATGTTGGACCAGAGCCTGATCAACCAGGCTGTTATTGCTGGCCACACTCAGTCCAACGTACGAACCACAGCCTGGCTGGTCAGGTACCGACTTCAGGTGCCTGTCCAGTGCCTGCTTGAAGACAGCCAGGGGTTTGTTGGTAATCCCTCTGATGTATGCTGGGAGGCAGTTGAACAATCTTGGGCCCCTGACACTTATTGTGTTGTCCCTCAACGTGCTAGTGGCACCCCTTCTCTTCATTGGGGGGATGTTACATCGCCTGCCGAGTCTTTTGCTTTCGTAGGGAGTGACTCTCGTTTGCAAGTTTGGTACTAAGCAAAACATTATTCATAAAAATTACAGAATGCGGCTCTTTAAAAATTGTATTTTCAAATTGGTCCTTTCATACTGAATAATATAATAATCTTTATTTCTACAAGTACATGTACAAGCTATACAGACCATAGCTGACATAGGTGACATACTACTGTACAGAAAGTCCCTTGTTATGCTGAGGATTTCCAGCAAATTGTCAATTTTGTTCCCAGGATGCGACCCACATCAGTGAGACTAACAGCCTGGTACCTACTTATTGCTATGTGAACAGTGACAAGATGTGTCTTGAAGAAACACGTCCTATTGTTTCCACCCGTACCGGGAATCGAACTATGGACCTCAGTGTGTGAGGAGAGCGCGCTAGCAGTAGAGCTACGGTTGGGGACTACTGCTTACATCACACAAGATAAACACTGTGGATTTGCAGGGCATAATTGTCTCGGGCATTTCACGAAAATGAGTAAGCTGATCGTAATGAAACTATCTGCATTTATTCTATGCAACAGTGTGCTGGGGCGAAGCATTTTTTTTTTAAATTAAATATTGGGATAAAGTTCTCTTTCTAGATTGTTTGGGTGTCGGGTATAAATTAATGGTTACTAAACAGTTAGTCTTCCTATCTAGAGGGTATTCCGGGGTCAACGCCCCCCGCGGCTGAGACAAATGCCACATATCTCTCAAGTAGTTAGATGGTTACAGAGAGGAAAGGTGTGAAGTTTCGCCTGAGGACAATTACCTCAGTCAATCCATTGACTGAAGATGTGTCTACACAGGAGAAACATCACAATAAAGTTCTACTCTCCGAAACAGGGCAAGTGTTTCTTGACGCGGGTCTTAGTCATATGGTGACCCGCCACTGGAGCTTTTGGTCATCTGACAGAGGCCTTCCATTGGCTGACCACTCCACTCCTTAAAAAATTATGGTTTTTAATATAGCCATTTGTTATTGCTACAGAGTATGGTACAGCATTTGAACAGGGAAGACTGACGAAATTAATCCATTGCTTAAGAAATCGTCCATACAAAGAAAGACTGAAATCACTTAACCCTAACCTACATTCTTTCTTAAGATGTAGAATGAGGGGAGACTTGACTGAAGTGTACAAATGGAAGAGGGGAATAAATAAAGGAGATATAAATAAGGTTCTGAAAGAAAGAACGCGATATAATGGATTCAGATATGATAAATTTAGATTTAGAGAATATGGGAAAGTACTGCTTTCGAAATAGTGGGAATGGTTGGTTTTGACAATGCGCCTGCCTTGTATAGGCCAGTAGGCCTGCTGCAGTGTTCCTCCATTCGTATGTTCTTAATCTGATTGTTCTTAATATAAAAAAATCCTTAGTGCTCAAAAGGTATTTAGCCAACCTCATTTTTTTCTCATTAGCAGAATCTTTCTTTCGTAAAGATACTCGAAGCTATGTGTCCTGTTTTCTGACAAACCTGACCTGACGTGACCTGACGTGACCTACGTGAAAGTCTTCAAGAGGCGGCCTCAAACTATCGCACAGAAATCAGTCAATTTATTAATTAAAATTGGCACCTATACATCCCAACACCGACTCTCCCACCGAATAGGATACGATATTTTGAAATAGTTTGAAGGCGATCGGTTGATGAATTTTCAAATTATTGTATGGAAGCCTACATCCCAAATTGTTTAATGAAATTTTTTAAGATTGGCAGATGTATACCTGGAGCTCTAGGTATACCTGGAGAGGGTTTCGGGGATCAACGCCCCAGCGGTCCGGTCTGTGTCCAGGCCTCTTGGTGGACTGAGGTATGATCAACCAGGCTGTTACTGCTATACCTATAGTCAAAAATTATATTTAACATTTGTTTGTGTTTGGACCCCTTAGTGTTTGAAATACCTTTTCTAAACACTTTCAGAGTTATAGCTAGAGAAAAACATATTAAAAATGGGAAACGCATTTTAGTAGGTATAAGAAACTACGTATAAGTAGGATATACCAGCATTTAAAGTTTGAAATCGATCACAAAAGGCATTATCAATTTGACTTTTGGAAACTTTGGAGAAGAAACTAAAAAAAATATCAGTCACTCGGGTATTTTTCTGGGGATATCTATTGGAGTTTGTTGTCAGGGTGGCGGCTGGCGGCAGGGGAAGCGGCGGCTGGCGGCAGGGAAAGCGGCAGTGGTCGACGAGAGTCAGGAACGACAACGCAGACGACAAAGATGGCTATTGATGCTGCTACATGCAGACAAGATGGTTAGTAAAGCTTTTGTTACTGTGGTGGGACGGTGGCACAGAAAGCTGTTGTTGGTGCCGCATGTAGCCTGGTTATTGTTATTTTATGTAAGGGGAAGAGCTAGAACCCGTGTCTGGGGAATGGGTAGTAACCCCATTTACACAAATAACCGGCACATAGAGAAGCTTACGATGTCGTTTCGGTCCGACTTGCACCATTTAAAAGTCGGACCGAAACGTCGCCGTAAGCTTGTCTCTGCTACGTGCGGGTAATTTGTGTATTGTTCCAGTCACGGTATTGTGCATTTTTCTTCATAAACGAAGCACTAGTGCAACATTTTGGAATCTTTATGCTGCAACATTTCGCCACGCAGTGGTTTCAGTCCAATGCATCGAAACGTTTCCAAATTAAAGATTCCCAGATGTTGCACGTCTTATTTATCAACTTATCGGTTTTCTAGACCATTTATACAGTTTTATTGTGTTTAAGCGTATGTAACATTAGTTTGATCAAGAATCCTTTACTAACATCAATGAACATTTATCGGTACTGTGGTTGTTGACGAATAGTATGGTGATACCGACGTGTGGAAAAAGGCTTGTAGAATTCAGACATTAGAGAAAACGTTTCGCCGAGTGGTTTCTTCAGTCCTAATGGGCGAAATGTTTCCTCAAATGTCCTGAGCCGTGCATAAGTATGGGTGTGTTCTTCAGCTACTTTCGCTAGCAGGTTGGTGGCGGCGGCGGCAGCGGGTGGAGACGGCAGTGGCACCGGGCAGGGGCGGCAGTGGCTACGGCGAGCGCCGTCACCACTAGTGTTGCTGCATGTGTTGCTGGTTAGTGTTGCAATGCTTTTGTTTCCGTTATCTTGAGAAAAAAGGTGCTCTTTAAGTGGTAAACATTACCAGCGAAGCTTTTGTAAACAGACCAGCGACATCGTAGGATGGGGAGGCAGCGGTGGAGGCAGCCGTGGTGGAGAAAACGACTAAGGCCACCAATGTTGTGTTGGTGCAGATTGAGAGTAGGTTAGTGAGGTTGTTACTAGTGTTGTGCGGATCACATACAAGGGGAAGGTGTGTGACCAGGGGAGGGTGATCTAACTCTTGATGTGCTTAGCAAAGATGGTTAGTGACTCTTTACCACTGATTTATTTACTAAAATAGTGGCGGGGCAACGACATCGATGCGGGCTACGGCTGTGATGGGGGACGACAACGATGATAACGGACGTAGGAAGGGCGACCTCGGCAGTGGCAGGGACGACTACTACCACTAGTGTTGCTTGCTGCATGGCGCTAAACTGGTAAGTGAAACTCGTAATTTTGTAGTTAGAGAGCATCCACGTGGGTTTAATAACTAGTGTTGCTTGTGTACATTGGCAGGTAGACAAACTATCTACTATCACATCTGGAACTCAGGAATGATGGTATCAAGTTGTGCTATAGCAACGCTTTCCTTCGTACCTCAAGAGAAACAGATTTATCTTCAGGAAAGGAGTAAGCCTAGTGGGCTCGACAGACGAGCAACACTAGATAATTTGACCGGATGAGTCATTGACCATCTCCATTACACAGGAATAACTCTATGCGGAACTATTTAAGGACATCCTACCGTTGTACGAGTGATATGCAAACGTGTCAAGTTTTGCACTCTTGCAGGATTTCTTATATCCCCTGAACATGCAAGACAGAAATATTACAAACTTCAACATAAATTCTGCATATGCATACCCATTCCTGTATTTATCAAATGTTTAATTCTGTAATATAGCCTAGTTTGAGGCTCTAGTTTGAGGCTCTAGTTTGAGACCGCCACAAGAGATGTGATTCTGGAACTATCAACAGATGTACAATTTGGAGGAAAACCTGTGTGTATACTTGACCGACTCTGTTAATTAGTTAGGGCTGCCCCCGCCATAGGGCTGTAAATAATACATCGCTTGTACAAACTCCGACACTCCTTCGGGAACCACTGCCGGGTCACCACATGGAGAAGACCCGAGCCAGGACCCGTCCTGGCAAACCTACATGAACATGTGAGTGTCAGTCTCTCCACCCAGAGGCTGGCAGCCAGATGCAGTCAAGAATTTGGTGAACACTTTCCTCGACAGGGTACGCTGGGCACTGTTATTTATTATGGAGTCCTTGTTGATTCCTGGTTCATTACAAGGCTAAATAGTCCGGCAGACTTGACTACTGGATGGAGATGGGGCGCATGTTTTGACACTATAAAGGTCTAGAACTTGATTTTCAACCGTTTCCTATCGTTTTACTGGGATATTCACTTAAGTGAGCCCAGACGTCTGTGACCACAGGAATGGTATAGCCATTCAACTGAGCTGAATGGCCTCAATCACGTCTTGCGCTGAATAATCCATTTGAGTTTAACACCTAATATAAACATCTAAAACTTGATGACACACCCTATTACCAACACTGATTAACTTAAATATAGTCCATGTTTGTTTTGTAAAAAAAATTATGGATTACAAGCTATTTAATGAACAAGGTGGGGAAAAATGGTCTAGTGTGCCCCTTAGGTATGATAGTCTACCAGAGGTTTGATGAATTAGACACGCGTGTCTCATTCATCAGACCTTTGGATATCTTTATTTGTAGACGTTTTGGCATCCAGTGGCTTTATCAATACAAATTAAAGGGCATAATGGGAAGAGACTGTAGAAGTATATACCAAAGATAAGTAATCAGTCCCTCAGTCTTGGAGTTGCCTGTGCTTCAGATTCTTCAAGGCTGATGGACTGATTACCTCATCTTTTGTAGATAGCTCTGTCATTCCATTATGTCCTTCAATTTGTATTGACAAAGCCACTGGATGGCGAAACGTCTACAAATAGATACCCAGATAGTAAATATGTCTGTATTGGACTGATTAAGCCACTGTGGCGCGAAACGTTTCTTCAATAAAGATTCCCATGTGTTGCACAAGTGTCTCAATCTTCAACTTGTCGATGTTTGAACCATTTATCACATACTTGAGACTTCGTCTTGGACTGGTAAGAGTCAAGACCTCGTTAACTTTTATCCATCAAAATAACAAGCTGTCTCAGTATTGGAATGTGATCAATCATTGTAGTCGACATTCACTCAGCACACGTGTTGGCATCCCCACTCACAAGAGTGGGGATGCCAGTGTTGGTTTAAAACACATCAGAAAACACTTGAATATTCAAGTATGTCCCAATGTTTGCTTGCTTGTCTTTAAAAAACAATTTGTGGTTATCAGTTATCAAGGTTTATACCATTCCAGCTTTGGTTTAGTCTCGATACTTATTGATCTAGAGATATATATTTAAACACATGAGAATCTTTATTTCTACAAGTACATGTACAAAGTGTACAGGCCTAACTTACATCAGTGACACCACTATATAGAAAGCACTGTTATGCAAAGCATTTCGGGCATATTAGGTCAATTTTGCTCCCAAAATGCGACCCACACCAGTCCACTAACGCCAAGGTACCTATTTTATTGATAGGTGAACAGGAACACTGGAATTCAAAAATTCCCACATATACACCCACAGATAATATCATAACCACCAACTCTTTAGAACAAAAACACAAGAATGGAGGAACACTGCAGCAGACCTACTGGCCCATACAAGGCAGCTCTCACTCAAAGCCAACTCTTCTCACCCACGTAAACCATTGCTGTTCAACTGTCCACAATATCCATGCCACACTAGTTAGTTGGGTGGCTTGATACTTAATCCGTTTGTTTAGGTAGGTTTTACGGCCTTTGGGATTTAGGGAATTTTAAAGGATTATTTAAATGTTAACATGATGGACTTTTTAATAGACACGAGTTATTTTAATGAGAGACTGTCATTGTTTGTGTTTAGTGGAAGAAGGTACAGCTGTATGAAAATTTTATCTACGCGAGTGTTTTTGTGCAATGAATATTAGTGTTGATTACACTTTTGCAGCACTTCGGTATGTTTATATCCTAAACGTATCGCCTACACAGTAGGCGATACAGAGGTGACTTAAATTGGAGACGGAAGTAGTGAAGTAATGATAGTCGCAGTTCCTCAGCCTTGTAGTAGTAAACAAAGGCACAATACCATGACTGGAACAGAACACAAATAAGTCGCACATAGAAACTCGTGACGACGTTTCGGTCCGACTTGGACCATTAACTACCTACACACCGTGACTAGTTAATGGCCCAAATTGGACCGAAACGTAGTTCTAAGTATTTCTCCTATGGTCGGGTTATTTGTGTCTTGCAGTAGTAGATTTGTGGTGGTCAGCTCCTCGGCCAGAGAAACGTCTAGCTCCATGGACTCGATCAGTCTTCAACACGTCTGTACTGTAATGTTGTAATACCTCCATTGTTTTGCTCGCTTTGTAATTTAATTTTTTTTTTCATTTTTATAAGGTTAGTGGTGGTTGCTCGGACGAGGACGACATTGGCGGTAGAGACGAGGACGACTGAGGCGAGGAACGACTATCACCACTACTCACGTTGGTGCTACACGCAGCACAGCTGGTTAGCGCACATTTGCTTCAGAGGGCAGTGGAGGATAGGTGATTGTGGTAACTACTTTCGTTGCCTTACGGTACTGATTAGTAACGCTTTCGTTACAGGTTAGTACGTAGGGTTGGCGACGACGGATGGGGCGGCATTAGCGACGACGGATGGGGCGGCATTAGCGACGACGGATGGGGCGGCATTAGCGACGACGGATGGGGCTGCGGTAGCATCGGAACGACGACTTTACCCACCACTACACACATTACTGGAGATTCACACTATGGTTAGCGAAGCTATTATTAGCAGCATTGAAAGGCTCTCCACCAGAAACCGGCACTGAAGACAGGAACTGACTCGAGAAATAAAATTAACACGATTGTAAATTAACCACGGAACGGATGGGGTTTGTACTCGCCCGCCCTGGACCAGTGCCAAGTACCCAGTTTTGACTTGAGGATGAAGATTAATACACATGTGCAACAGATGGGTATTTTTATTGATGAAGAGTTTCGCCTACACAGTACGTTTCTACGGTCAAATGCTGAGGGAGCAGAAGCCTACTGTGTAGGAGACACGTTTCATCAATAAAGATACCCAATTGTTGCAAATGTCTTAATCTTTAACTTTTTGGTATTTCATACCATTTTCAACATGACTTTAGGATGGTCCAAGTCGGACTGAAACATCGTCAGGTCGTTCCTCTCTTAAATGCGGATTTTTGGTGGATTGTTCCACGGTATTGACATTTTATTGTTCATAAAACAATAGTGATAACCTGTATTAACCTCGTAAATTTAGCTTCCTAATTAGGTATCGCCAGAAATGAGGTACCTGCAGTAGCTGAAGGATTTTTTTTTTCAATGGGTATTTAGTTTTTCGTGGGATGACTTTTAAAAACTGCCTCTTGTGATCGATTTCAAACCCTCAACGCTGGTGTATCTTAGTGAAATAGTTTGGTGTTGTACTTCAGATGTGTTCCTCTCAATCTGCCAATTTGGTTAAAAATGTAGATTGACTTAAGTGTACGAGAACACAGGTGTAGTGTACACGTCGCGTGCATGTTACTTGCTTGTATACAAATGCACGTGACATGACCAGACATGTCGCAGTTCTACTTGGGTCATGTCACGTGAGTTTGTACACGCACGTGTCATGACCCAAGTTAAACTGTGACACCCCACGTCCCTGACACCCCACGTCCCTGACACCCCACGTCCCTGACACCCCACGTCCCTGACACCCCACGTCCCTGACACCCCACGTCCCTGACACCCCACGTCCCTGACACCCCACGTCCCTGACACCCCACGTCCCTGACACCCCACGTCCCTGACACCCCACGTCCCTGACACCCGCTATATTGTAAAAGTCTAAAGGTTTTTCTAGCTGCTATTGTAAATGTTTTCTAGAAATGTAATTTAATGTTTCTGGGATTCATGTTTAGTGTCTTACACAATAAAATTCTTAAACCTGTAACCTGATAAAGCTTGGCACAGGGCGAAACGTTGTCCCAATAAAATGTTGCTTTGCAATCTGTGTTTTCTTTACACGTAACTAGAATTAACTTTCAAAAAAAAAAAAAAAATACGTCATGCTACCTTACAATTTTTTTTGCTTTCTGCATTTAACTCGTAAACGATTTTAAATAATCACACAAAAAACTATCAGATAAATGCCATTTTTGGTCAGTGAGGGATAAGTACTTTATTTCAGACTTTATGAATCGAGTTGGTCGTCTTGGTGGGCGAAACGTCTTCACAAAAAAATACGCCATAACCTGCTGTCTTTTGTTTACATAGTGTCGATATATTTTATTATTGTATTACCAGGCTTTTATGTAGCCCCAAGCCGGCTTTTTTTCTTTAGCATAATTAGGTACGCGGATGCCATTCACCCAGCCCTGAATAGTTTCATCAGGTATTTCTCCAACAGTGTATGACAGTCCAGCTCCTGGGGCTGGACTGTCATACACTGTTGAGCTATAGCTCCAAGCCCTGCTACTGATATTAGTAGCTATTCCTGGCGAATCTGTATCTCAAGTTTCACGGCCTACCAAACCTTAAATTTTTTATTTGCCCTGCTACTGTTAGGTCTATTTAATGTGTACAGTTACAACATCCTTACATATTTACCTGTTTCAGAGGGTTGAAATCCATACACTAGACCGTTTAAAAATGTTTATTTAAAAATGTTTATTTATCTTTATTCCGAAAACATTTCTCCTACACAGTCGGCTTCTTCAGTAGAGTACAGAGGAGGCAGTAGTAGTAGAGATATATAAACGATGTAATCAGTCCATTATCCTCGAAGACAGTTTTGAGGTGGTTAGTCCCTCAAATGAAGTGGGCTTTATCAAGTCACAAATAGATCTGTTTGTGACTTGATAAAGCCCACTGTGTGGGCGAAACGTTGTCAATAGAGGATCACATTATACTGC
>WNWK01000593.1:397500-422500 GCA_009830355.1 Cherax destructor
GTCAGGTGGAGAATGAAATTAAGACACATATGCAACATCTGGGTATCTTTATTGTAGACGTTTCGCCATCCAGTGGCTTTATCAATACAAATTCTAGGACATTATTTGAAGACAGTAGAACTATATACAAAAGATAAAGTAATCAGTCCCTCAGCCTTGGAGTTGTTGTGAAGAGCACCGAAGTCGTGGAGTTTCTGGAGCAGAGGCAAGGAGGCTGGCGCTTATATACTAACGTCAAGTGGAAAGGGACGTGTAGCAGACGAGGGCATAGTCACTGGTAGGCGGGATTCCCCAGTGGAAGAATGCTGCATGTGGTGTCGTAGCTACAGAAGCAGAGGTCGTGGTGTTGTCGTAGCTACAGAAGCAGAGGTCGTGGTGTAGTCGTAGCTACAGAAGCAGAGATATGCTCGTGGTGTACAAGAACATAAGAATATAGGAACACTGCAACAGGACTACTGGCCCATACAAGACAGGTCCTTACCTAAACCAACCATTCACACACTCATTTTTCTTCAACCCTTTTCCAAAAGCATCCCGAGAATTTGCTTCAGTATCTCGGGTACTAATAAAGCCCAGCCCCTTTCATTCGTATATCGATATGTATCATCCTCATGCATCATCCACAGTGTTCTTGATTCGTTATAGTAATTCCAGTAGCTGTAATCTTGTATCCCATTTAGTTAGATACAAATATCGTACTGCCGACAAAATTGAGAGTTAAGAGACTGGGTATCGAACAGTTTTTATTGGAAACACGTTTTGCCGTATCGTTTCATCACGACTTTAAACACCTCTTCACGGTGAAGCGTTTTTCCAATAACCTTTTACTCTGAAACACACATCTTCGTTCCATACTGTTATTCTACTTGTATGAAAAGAGATTATATTCTCAACTGTTGCTGGGTTTACAAAGCTTATTGCTTAGGTAGCGTTTACTGTGTTAAGTAAAAGGACACAAATGCAACTAATGCAACTACTGTGTTTGTGGTTGCATGTTGCAGTGTTCCTCCATATGTTATGAAAATTAAACTCGTGTGCAACATTTGGGTGTCTTTATTGTAGGCGTTTCGCCAATCAATGGCTTTTTCAATACAAATTCAAGGACATAATTGGAAGACTGAACTATATACAAAAGATGAGGTTATCAGTCCCTCAACCTTGGAGTTGAAGAGTATCGTAGTTGTGAGTCTGAAGCACAGGCAAGGAGGCTGGCGCTTATATACTGGCGAATACAGTAAAGATATAAATGAATGGTTCAGAGAACCGACGAGTTGGTAAATTAGACACATATGCAACACTTGGGTATCTTTATTGAGGAAACGTTTCGCCACACAGTGGCTTCATCAGTCCATACACAGGAGAATCGTGAAGAACAGGAGGAGTTTGAGGTGGTCAGTCCCTCAATCTTGAGTCGATGTTGTCAGTCCATCAATCTTGAATATAATGAATAGAATACAGTAAAGATACCCATCTTGTTGGTATTGTTATACCAGTCATGTACAAGACTGGAGTAACACTGCAGCAGGCCTTTCTGAAATCCATAACATTTTCTTTATCGTTGTCTACTGCCTCAGATGCTTTATTAAAGAACCTCAGCAAATTTTTCAGGCAGGAACGACCTCTCGTGACTCTAGCTTCTGTTTATCTGTTGATGGGTCCTTAATCTCGCTTCTCTCGCCCCTTATTCTATATTTCACCTTGCCGCTTTTCCACCTTTCTCTCAACCTTCAATTCTACCTACTCTCTCTCTCTCTCTAAATCGTTATTTTATGTTGAATAAAATTTGAGCTTATTCTCAAAATAATACGTATCTTTAATAGTTAAAGCCCTTTAGTGTATTTACATATGGCAAAACGAACGACTCGGAAGCCGAAATTAAACAGAGGAATCACTGTTTAAGCCATCTTTCCTCCTTCGTACATTCCATCTCTCTGCTTCGTATAGGAGATGAAGACGGGGGTTCCAGCATCATTAGGATGGAGGGGTCCAAGATCTCTATCCTTCCCACGTTTTACATCTGTTCTGCTTCACAGGTGTGGGGGGAAAGTTCGGAAGACAGTCAGTCTAACCCGACTTGTCAGGTCGGGATTTCCCGATTATTATGTAGATAAATGGATCAGAGAACCGACAAGTTAATAAATTACACACATGTGCAACACCTTGGAATCTTTACTAAGGAAACGTGCCGCCACACACTGGCTTCATCAGTTCTATACAAAGAACAATGAAGATCAGGAGTAGTTAGAGGTAATCAGTCCCTCTGCCTGGAGTCGATGTAATCAGTCCAAGTCTTGGAAAGAAAACAGCATATACGTGAAGTGACTTACATACTGTAGGCAAGTGAAGTGAAGCAGTCGTAGGCGATATCACAGTGGACAATTCCACAGGTGGAAGTAAGCTTATTTAGCCACAGGTACACGTAAATACAATTATCATACATAGTGTAAAAATACCTACGATAACACCAGAAAAAAATCAGTGACTTATTTCCATTGGTATTCTTGTAGTATATTATTATTTAAACCTTAAAAGTTAAAGCAGCAAACTGTGTGAAAAATCAGTTAAAATGAAAAGAGATGTAGAAATAAGGTGTTACGTCGGTGAATTACGTCCCACAGTTACGTCATATAACTACATCTTTAAGTTAGTCATACATAGGGTCCTCCCTACTGTTATCACATTCATGGGAAGGCACTAAACCCATAGGAATTTAGTGATTTAGAAAAAAACGTGAAAACGCTAGGACATGCTAGAAAACGTTTCTGCCCTGGGACCTTGATTACGTCTTAACAATAGACGTAGAATGAGGCGAGTGACCAGAAGAATGCCAGTTAAAATGTCCTAGTTTGCTCACGCGTCATTCTAAATCATTTGTTTTGTATATATTACCAAAGTTAATACCATTGGGTCGTACAGTACCCAGGAATGGAAGTTATTCTGGCTTCAATCAAGGAAGGTTACCATAAACACCACTCTGACCACAAATGGAAGTTTTCAGACGAATCTCCCACCAGCGTGGCCGTGACGGACTCTAGTTCAATCGCGTCATTTCGATTTCGTGAGTCATGATGTCGGCTTTGAGGGGACCTGAGCTGGCGGGAGATTCGTTTGTAAAATCTTGCAATCAAGGAACCTACTTTGTGGAGGGGGAAGCCTCCCCTGTGTAAAAACAGGAGGGGGATAAGTCTAATGAAGTAGGGGAAGCCGGAAAAGAAACCCAGAGGTGAACAAAACAGTGCTAATCGCGAAATGGGCAAATCGCGAAATGGGCAAATCACGAAATGGATAAATACCCTTCACAAAGTAACACATTCCTTTAGGTAACTCCTGGTACAAAACAAGAAAAAAATATAAGCAAAATCTTTCTCATTCACTTAAGACATTAATTTTCCCTTAATACCCCTCCCACCCAGCCAGACCTCATTAACTTCTGTAGTAAAAACACACTTAGTAGGAAATGAAAAAAAAATCCACACTAATCTGTTTATCTTAATTCAACTCCTTAATTGCTTTGACTTAAATTCTCTTGAGATTGCCGTTGTCTTGGATTTTTTTTTAATTAATGTATAATAACGAGGCTCTGGGGATGTGCTGAGATGCAAACAATGTGTAAGATGTAATAACATTTATTCATACAAGTAAATACTACTGTATAGAAAGCCCCTTATGCTGAGCATTTTGGGTAAATTAGGTCAATTTTGTCCCCAGGATGCGACCCACACCAGTATACTAACACCCAGGTACCTATTTTAATGCAGGCAAATGAACATGGGTATCATGCACGGCTGACAACATTGTTGATGAGTAAGACAAATGTGCAAACAGCTGCGTATCTTTACTGTTGAAACGTTTCACCTACCCTGTAGGCTTCTTCAGTCAGAGGCAGCACGTGTAGTAGTGAAATGAGTATGATGTAATCAGTCCTTCAACCTCGGAGAAGTGAAATGGTCAGTCCCTCAGCCTGGAGAAGAGTTCAGCTCCATGGTCTGGAACAAGGTGGTCAGTCCATCAGCCTGGAGAAGAGTTCAGCTCCATGGTCTGGAACAAGGTAGTCAGTCCCTCAGCTTGGAGAAGAATTCAGCTCCATGGTCTTGATCGATACGAAGTCGAAGCATGAGAATGGAGTCTTAAAACCCTTTGGGGACAATACGGGAGGTATATGACGGCATTATAAAATACCTAGTAGACTTGATAACACTGACAGGAATAGACTAGGAGGCGGGGAGGGGGTACACAAGGGCCAAATTGGAAGTTACAGATGAATGTCAAAAGGTATTTCTTCGACCTCAGGGTTCTCTGGACGCAGAATGACGTTGCTGAAGTAGTACTGAAGACAGGCTGCCTAAATACATCTATGGCCAGGCCCACGAAGTTAGGAAGAAATTCTTGCAAGAGGCAAGTAAAGGGCCAAGAGTAGACACAAACCTCGAAGCCTTGAATAGGTGAGTATATACACACCCACAGACAGACATCCCCCCCCCCACACTCACTCCACAACCTCTATAAACGCATATAAACTCAATCGCATGCATTTACAAATGCAACACAAAGGAAACTGTGATATAAACCGTGGTAATGGAGACCAACAAATTGGCTTAGACACGTGAGCAAAAACTAAGAAATATTTCGGTCCTGGACCTTGATCACTTCTAACCAAGGTCCCAGGACCGAAACGTTTTCTAGTAAATATATCCTAGTGTTTGCTCGCGTCTTTCTAACTCAACAGGAAAGAATAAGTTTCTTTGAACTTGAATCTGGAAGTCAGCCAGGATAACCAGTAATGTACGTCCTTTTACGAGCATTGTTAAATTCCCTCTCAAACAGCTGAATGAAGTCGGATTCCATTGTAAGTCGTGCATCAAAATCCAATTTTATATCCTAGACTAAACGGACTTGGCTGGGTGGTCATGTATGCAAGGTATACGTGTATACCTGGTATCCTTCAGAGCTTCCACTCCAGGGAACCTCCAGCCCCTCTCAATACATATCTAATCTAATACCAGCACTGGATTGCTGGAGAGTCTATCTCCCTCCCGTCATTCACTTACTCTTCTCATGGCTTTCTCTTCATCTCTCTCCCCTCCCTCTTTTACCTTGTATTCCCCTATCTCTCTCTTGCTCTCCTTGGTTCTCTTGCTTTTATATGTCCAGTGCGTCTTCCATTATCTTTTAACCACCACCTTTGCTGCTATCCTCTCTTCCCTTCTAACTTTCCCATTCAGTCACGCCCTTCAGCCTCTTTTTTACCCTTCTATTTTTTCTTCCCTCCCTTCTCCATTACCTTGTGTCCTACCTTCCCTCTTCCCTTGCCATCTTACCTCCTGCCTTCATTCTTCCTTCCTCACTTCCATCTTTACTCCTGCACTTCATCCTTTCCCTGCCTCCGTTCCTCCCTCTCCCTCCGCCTCCTCTCGTCTTCAAAGCAGGGCGACTATGCGAGATAGGATATTTGCTGTACTGATGAGATTTTCAGCTGAATTTTTATTGCAGTCGACGGTAACAGGAACTCCAACGAGTTTCTCCTATTGTTGATTTTGTTGTGTATTTGTGGAGGAGTGTGTTAGAGAGAACCCCCAACAAATAACTGATGCGCGTAGACAGATGCGTGATCCCAGAGGAGAATCGCAAGCATTTTGCAACCCTAAGAACATGTTGAAGAATGAGGCACTTTGGCAACATTTCATGACCGGGCCGCGGTGGCGTTGATCCCCGGAATACCTTCCAGGTAGAATGGGTCCTGGCCCCGGTTTTCTCCGTGGTGACACGGCAGTGGCTCCCGAAGGAGTGTCGGAGTTTGTACAAGGGATGTACTCTTCACAGCCCTATGACATGGACGCGGTGACTCTATCAACTCTGAGCCATTCCTGGCACTCAGGCCCCAGCCCGAGTGCCAGAACGACTCTGGAGACTCTTTGGAGATGTGTTGAAAGCACAGGCTTGAAGCCTGACGCATACATACTGGCGTCAGGTTAGGGACGTGTAGCAGACGAAGGCATTGTCACAGGTAGGAGGAATACCCCAGTGGAAATAGGCCATACCCATACGGACAGGTTAATAATTAGTAATATAGATACCTAAATGTTGCACATATCTTATTGTATACCATAAATGCACAAGAAGCCCAAGAGCTCTAGCTCGAGAATGCGTACTTAGACTAAATTTGTCAGTCTTAAAAATGCCCTAAAATAAAGGTAAATTTTAATTTATTTACGAGTGTCTATGCTCTACAATATTCTTTTAAAAGTAATTTTTCGAAAAACTAGCAAAATTTGGGTATTTTTATTCTGGAAACTTTACGCCGGGCTGTAGCTTCTTCAGTCCAATGGAGAGGAAGGTGGAAGGTGAGGAGGAGTTTGAGGTAATCAGTTCCTCAGACTGAAGTCTGGAATTCTAGTTGGAGATAAATGGCATAAAATACCGACACAACTGAAAAATAAACACATGCAATAAAATGCCATACTTTACTGACTACGTTTCGCCCACAAGGTAGTCAATAAAGGATCACATTTTACTGCATTTTATTTTAACACTGGGTCGGTCTTTTATACTTTTATCTACATACAATGTTCCTGCGTACCAGTGCTACGCAGTGCGTTGTGTTCCTGCGTACCAGTGCTACGCAGTGCGTTGTGTTTCTGCGTACAAGTGCTACGCAGTGCGTTGTGTTTCTGCGTACCAGTGCTACGCAGTGCGTTGTGTTCCTGCGTACCAGTGCTACGCAGTGCGTTGTGTTCCTGCGTACCAGTGCTACGCAGTGCGTTGTTCCTGCGTACCAGTGCTACGCAGTGCGTTGTTCCTGCGTACCAGTGCTACGCAGTGCGTTGTGTTCCTGCGTACCAGTGCTACGCAGTGCGTTGTTCCTGCGTACCGGCTACGCAGTGCGTTGTGTTCCTGCGTACCAGTGCTACGCAGTGCGTTGTTCCTGCGTACCAGTGCTACGCAGTGCGTTGTGTTCCTGCGTACCAGTGCTACGCAGTGCGTTGTTCTTGCGTACCAGTGCTACGCAGTGCGTTGTTCCTGCGTACCAGTGCTACGCCGTGCGTTGTGTTCCTGTGTACCAGTGCTACGCCGTGCGTTGTGTTCCTGCGTACCAGTGCTACGCAGTGCGTTGTGTTCCTGCGTACCAGTGCTACGCAGTGCGTTGTGTTCCTGCGTACCAGTGCTACGCAGTGCGTTGTGTTCCTGCGTACCAGTGCTACGCCGTGCGTTGTGTTCCTGCGTACCAGTGCTACGCAGTGCGTTGTGTTCCTGCGTACCAGTGCTACGCCGTGCGTTGTCATTTTTCAGGTTCATGTTTACTCAAAATGTAAACACGAGTACATTGTTCAAGTGAAAATTAAGTGGCTGGACCACTTGTCTTTGAGAGCAACACCTCTCCCTCCACCACAGCAAGTTTCTCCGCTACCCCAACTCTCCCCACCACAACACTTCTCTCTCCACCACCACAACTCTACCTCCACCACAACTTAATCTCTCACCCCTCCCCCCACTGGGGTCACACGCTCGGTATTCATTCTAATTCTGAACTTCATAATTTATCAAGCACTTGTCATAATAATAATTCGTTAATAGAAAAATCTTGTTAAAAAAAAATAAGAGTGGTAAATGTAATATAATTTTTTGCAGTTTTAATAAAGATGTTGAAATTGATGTTTTGAACAAGGCAGG
Organism: Cherax destructor; assembly: GCA_009830355.1. Taxonomy (NCBI): domain Eukaryota; kingdom Metazoa; phylum Arthropoda; class Malacostraca; order Decapoda; family Parastacidae; genus Cherax; species Cherax destructor. The sequence goes on from WNWK01000593.1 coordinate 405,169, forward strand.
TGCTGAGATGTTTCTCAGTGCTGAGTTTGTTAGCGTGTGATGTTTCTCAGCGCTGAGTTTGTTAGCGTGTGATGTTTCTCAGCGCTGAGTTTGTTAGCGTGTGATGTTTCTCAGCGCTGAGTTTGTTAGCGTGTGATGTTTCTCAGCGCTGAGTTTGTTAGCGTGTGATGTTTCTCAGCGCTGAGTTTGTTAGCGTGTGATGTTTCTCAGCGCTGAGTTTGTTAGCGTGTGATGTTTCTCAGCGCTGAGTTTGTTAGCGTGTGATGTTTCTCAGCGCTGAGTTTGTTAGCGTGTGATGTTTCTCAGCGCTGAGTTTGTTAGCGTGTGATGTTTCTCAGCGCTGAGTTTGTTAGCGTGTGATGTTTCTCAGCGCTGAGTTTGTTAGCGTGTGATGTTTCTCAGCGCTGAGTTTGTTAGCGTGTGATGTTTCTCAGCGCTGAGTTTGTTAGCGTGTGATGTTTCTCAGCGCTGAGTTTGTTAGCGTGTGATGTTTCTCAGCGCTGAGTTTGTTAGCGTGTGATGTTTCTCAGCGCTGAGTTTGTTAGCGTGTGATGTTTCTCAGCGCTGAGGTTGTTAGCGTGTGATGTTTCTCAGCGCTGAGGTTGTTAGCGTGTGATGTTTCTCAGCGCTGAGGTTGTTAGCGTGTGATGTTTCTCAGCGCTGAGGTTTGTTAGCGTGTGATGTTTCTCAGCGCTGAGGTTGTTAGCGTGTGATGTTTCTCAGCGCTGAGTTTGTTAGCGTGTGATGTTTCTCAGCGCTGAGTTTGTTAGCGTGTGATGTTTCTCAGCGCTGAGTTTGTTAGCGTGTGATGTTTCTCAGCGCTGAGTTTGTTAGCGTGTGATGTTTCTCAGCGCTGAGTTTGTTAGCGTGTGATGTTTCTCAGCGCTGAGTTTGTTAGCGTGTGATGTTTCTCAGCGCTGAGTTTGTTAGCGTGTGATGTTTCTCAGCGCTGAGTTTGTTAGCGTGTGATGTTTCTCAGCGCTGAGTTTGTTAGCGTGTGATGTTTCTCAGCGCTGAGTTTGTTAGCGTGTGATGTTTCTCAGCGCTGAGTTTGTTAGCGTGTGATGTTTCTCAGCGCTGAGTTTGTTAGCGTGTGATGTTTCTCAGCGCTGAGTTTGTTAGCGTGTGATGTTTCTCAGCGCTGAGTTTGTTAGCGTGTGATGTTTCTCAGCGCTGAGTTTGTTAGCGTGTGATGTTTCTCAGCGCTGAGTTTGTTAGCGTGTGATGTTTCTCAGCGCTGAGTTTGTTAGCGTGTGATGTTTCTCAGCGCTGAGTTTGTTAGCGTGTGATGTTTCTCAGCGCTGAGTTTGTTAGCGTGTGATGTTTCTCAGCGCTGAGTTTGTTAGCGTGTGATGTTTCTCAGCGCTGAGTTTGTTAGCGTGTGATGTTTCTCAGCGCTGAGTTTGTTAGCGTGTGATGTTTCTCAGCGCTGAGTTTGTTAGCGTGTGATGTTTCTCAGCGCTGAGTTTGTTAGCGTGTGATGTTTCTCAGCGCTGAGTTTGTTAGCGTGTGATGTTTCTCAGCGCTGAGTTTGTTAGCGTGTGATGTTTCTCAGCGCTGAGTTTGTTAGCGTGTGATGTTTCTCAGTGCTGAGTGTGTTAGCGTGTGATGTTTCTCAGTGCTGAGTGTGTTAGCGTGTGTGATAAGAGTATGGTAATGTGGTCTTGTGTGTGTTGGTGTTGACACGCGTGTTATGTCTGTCTGTGTTTATTTAGGAAGAGGTACACATATGGACAATTACCATACATGGTAACGTGTGTAAATTACCTTGGATAACCCCGGAAAAGCTCACCGTGTGGGCGAAACGTAATCAATGAAGGATCGAATTACACTGCATTGTCTATTTTCCATAGTGTTGGTATTTCATAGGATTTATTTTCCGTGCAACAGTTGGGTATATTGTTGGAACGTTTCGCCCACACAGTAGGCTTCTTCAGCCAAATATAGAGGCAACAGTGTAGTAGTGAAATGAGATGATGCAATCAGTCCAACTGTTGGGTCCTGCCCCATCTCCTCTTCCTATCTTTGTCTCCTCTCCTCTCTTCCTTCTTGTCCCCTGTCTTCCTTCTTGTTCCCTTTCTTCCTTCTTGTTCCCTTTCTTCCTTCTTGTTCCCTTTCTTCCTTCTTGTTCCCTTTCTTCCTTCTTGTTCCCTTTCTTCCTTCTTGTTCCCTTTCTTCCTTCTTGTTCCCTTTCTTCCTTCTTGTTCCCTTTCTTCCTTCTTGTTCCTTTCTTCCTTCTTGTTCCCTTTCTTCCTTCTTGTTCCCTTTCTTCCTTCTTGTTCCCTTTCTTCCTTCTTGTTCCCTTTCTTCCTTCTTGTTCCCTTTCTCTCTTCCTTCTTGTTCCCTTTCTCTCTTCCTTCTTGTTCCCTTTCTCTCTTCCTTCTTGTTCCCTTTCTCTCTTCCTTCTGGTCCCCTTTCTCTCTTCCTTCTGGTTTCCTTTCTCTCTTCCTTCTGGTCCCCTTTCTCTCTTCCTTCTGGTCCCCTTTCTCTCTTCCTTCTGGTCCCCTTTCTCTCTTCCTTCTGGTCCCCTTTCTCTCCCTTCTGGTTCCTCTCTCTCCCTTCTGGTCCCCTTTCTCTCTCCTTCTGGTCCCCTTTCTCCTTCTGGTCCCTTTTCTTCCTTCTGGTCCCTTTCTTCTTCCTTCTGGTCCCTTTCTCTTCCTTCTGGTCCCCTTTCTCTTCTTTGGTCCCTTTCTTCCTTCTGGTCCCTTTCTCTTTCCTTCTGGTCCCCTTTCTCTTCCTTCTGGTCCCCTTTCTCTCTTCCTTCTGGTCCCTTTCTCTCTTCCTTCTGGTCCCTTTCTCTCTTCCTTCTGGTCCCCTCTCTCTCTTCCTTCTGGTCCCCTCTCTCTCTTCCTTCTGGTCCCCTCTCTCTCTTCCTTCTGGTCCCCTCTCTCTCTTCCTTCTGGTCCCCTCTCTCTCTTCCTTCTGGTCCCCTCTCTCTCTTCCTTCTGGTCCCCTCTCTCTCTTCCTTCTGGTCCCTTTCTCTCTTCCTTCTGGTCCCTTTCTCTCTTCCTTCTGGTCCCTTTCTCTCTCCTTCTGGTCCCTTTCTCTCTCCTTCTGGTCCCCTTTCTCTCTTTCCCCTTTTGGTCCCCTTCTCTCTCCTTCTGGTCCCCTTTCTCTCTTCCTTCTGGTCCCTTTCTCTCTCCTTCTGGTCCCCTTTCTCTCTCCTTCTGGTCCCCTTTCTCTCTTTCCCTTCTGGTCCCTTTCTCTCTCCCTTCTGGTCCCTTTCTCTCTCCTTCTGGTCCCCTTTTTCTTCCTTCTGGTCCCCCTTCTCTCTCCTTCTGGTCCCTTTCTCTCTCCTTCTGGTCCCCTTTCTCTCTTCCTTCTGGTCCCCTTTTTCTTCCTTCTGGTCCCTTTCTCTCTCCTTCTGGTCCCTTTCTCTCTCCTTCTGGTCCCCTTTCTCTCTCCCTTCTGGTCCCCTTTCTCTCTTCCTTCTGGTCCCCTTTCTCTCTCCTTCTGGTCCCCTTTCTCTCTCCTTCTGGTCCCTTTCTCTCTCCTTCTGGTCCCCTTTCTCTTCCCCTTTTGGTCCCCTTTCTCTCCTTCTGGTCCCCTTTCTCTTCCTTCTGGTCCCTTTCTCTCTCCTTCTGGTCCCTTTCTCTTCCTTCTGGTCCCCTTTCTCTCTCCTTCTGGTCCCCTTTCTCTCTCCTTCTGGTCCCCTTCTCTCTCCTTCTGGTCCCCTCTCTCTTCCTTCTGGTCCCCTCTCTCTCTTCCTTCTGGTCCCCTCTCTCTCTTCCTTCTGGTCCCCTTTCTCTCTTCCTTCTGGTCCCCTCTCTCTCTTCCTTCTGGTCCCCTCTCTCTTCCTTCTGGTCCCTTCTCTCTTTTTTTTTTTTTTTTTTTTTTTTTTTTTTTTTTTTTTTTTTTTTTTTTTTTTTTTTTTTTTTTTTTTTTTTTTTTTTTTTTTTTTTTTTTTTTTTTTTTTTTTTTTTTTTTTTTTTTTTTTTTTTTTTTTTTTTTTTTTTTTTTTTTTTTTTTTTTTTTTTTTTTTTTTTTTTTTTTTTTTTTTTTTTTTTTTTTTTTTTTCCCCCCCCCCCCCCCCCCCCCCCCCCCCCCCCCCCCCCCCCCCCCCCCCCCCCCCCCCCCCCCCCCCCCCCCCCCCCCCCCCCCCCCCCCCCCCCCCCCCCCCCCCCCCCCCCCCCCCCCCCCCCCCCCCCCCCCCCCCCCCCCCCCCCCCCCCCCCCCCCCCCCCCCCCCCCCCCCCCCCCCCCCCCCCCCTTCTTCTTCCTTCTGGTCCCCTTCTCTCTTCCTTCTGGTCCCCTCTCTCTCTTCCTTCTGGTCCCCTCTCTCTCTTCCTTCTGGTCCCCTCTCTCTCTTCCTTCTGGTCCCCTCTCTCTCTTCCTTCTGGTCCCCTCTCTCTCTTCCTTCTGGTCCCCTCTCTCTCTTCCTTCTGGTCCCCTCTCTCTCTTCCTTCTGGTCCCCTCTCTCTCCTTCTTCTGGTCCCCTTCTCTCTTCCTTCTGGTCCCCTTTCTCTCTCCTTCTGGTCCCTCTTCTCTTCCTTCTGGTCCCCTTTCTCTCTTCCTTCTGGTCCCCTTTCTCTCTTCCTTCTGGTCCCCTTTCTCTCTTCCTTCTGGTCCCCTTTCTCTCTTCCTTCTGGTCCCCTTTCTCTCTTCCTTCTGGTCCCCTTTCTCTCTTCCTTCTGGTCCCCTTTCTCTCTTCCTTCTGGTTCCTTTCTCTCTCCCTTCTGGTCCCTTTCTCTCTTCCTTCTGGTCCCTTTCTCTCTTCCTTCTGTCCTTCTCTCTCTTCCTTCTGGTCCCTTTCTTCTCTTCCTTCTGGTCCCTTTCTCTCTTCCTTCTGGTCCCCTTTCTCTCTTCCTTCTGGTCCCCTTTCTCTTCTTCCTTCTGGTCCCCTTTCTCTCCCTTCTGGTCCCTTTCTCTTTCCTTCTGGTCCCTTTCTCTCTCCCTTCTGGTCCCCTTTCTCTTCCTTCTGGTCCCCTTTCTTCTTCCTTCTGGTCCCCTTTCTCTCTCCTTCTGGTCCCTTTCTCTCTTCCTTCTGGTCCCCTCTCTTCCTTCTGGTCCCCTTTCTCTCTCCTTCTGGTCCCTTCTCCTCTTCCTTCTGGTCCCCTTTCTCTCTTCCTTCTGGTCCCCTTTCTCTCTTCCTTCTGGTCCCCTTTCTCTCTTCCTTCTGGTCCCCTTTCTCTCTCCCTTCTGGTCCCCTTTCTCTCTCCCTTCTGGTCCCCTTTCTCTCTCCCTTCTGGTCCCCTTTCTCTCTCCCTTCTGGTCCCCTTTCTCTCTCCCTTCTGGTCCCCTTTCTCTCTCCCTTCTGGTCCCCTTTCTCTCTCCCTTCTGGTCCCCTTTCTCTCTCCCTTCTGGTCCCCTTTCTCTCTCCCTTCTGGTCCCTTTCTCTCCCTTCTGGTCCCCTTTCTCTCTCCCTTCTGGTCCCCTTTCTCTCTCCCTTCTGGTCCCCTTTCTCTCTCCCTTCTGGTCCCCTTTCTCTCTCCTTCTGGTCCCCTCTCTCTCTCCTTCTGGTCCCCTTTCTCTCTCCCTTCTGGTCCCCTTTCTCTCTCCCTTCTGGTCCCCTTTCTCTCTCCCTTCTGGTCCCCTTTCTCCCTCCCTTCTGGTCCCCTTTCTCTCTCCATTCTCTTTCTATAGTAACTGAAACGTAGAAAAAATATATACCGAACGTATATGCAAACGAGGATTTTCTTAGTTGGTAAACCAAAGACAAGCTTTCACTCCAAGAACGTTTTGCTCTCTGTAGAAACGTATACCAAACAGAACTTGACTAAGCTTTAGGCAGAAACGTCGTCCAAAGACGAGCTTGTCCCGTAACAAGTCGTATCTGTAGGGTGTTCCGGGGGTCAACGCCCCCCGCGGCCTGGCCCCCCCCTGCAATATTAATGACACGATACACCCAAATTAATATTTTATTTGCTGAGGGACAGATCACCTCAAACTGAACTCTAAACTACCATCAAGACTGATGAAATTCGACACCCCGAATTCTCCACTTCAACAGACACACCTGAGTTAATTTAGTATTCCACTGAAGAAGCCTGCTGAGCAGACGCGAAGTTTCCGTACTAAAGACACCATAGTGCTGAACCTGTCTTATTAAACTTTATATTCATACAGGTTGGCAGTACGAAGTTTCATCCACCATGGTGGATGAATAAAGTTGTACTGCAACATTTCATCCATAATGGTGGATGAGTGAAGTCGGTACTGCACCATATCATGATGCCTCATACATTTTCGTTATATATCATGCATTCATTCCCCGTGTGCACTTTGTCGTTAAATCATGCATTCTACCTCGTTAATCGTTCATTCTCCCCTGTTGAATCATTCTCCCCTGTTGAATCATTCTCCCCTGTTGAATCATTCTCCCCAGTTGGATCATTCTCCCCAGTTGGATCATTCTCCCCTGTTGGATCATTCTCCCCTGTTGGATCATTCTCCCCTGTTGGATCATTCTCCCCTGTTGGATCATTCTCCCCTGTTGGATCATTCTCCCCTGTTGGATCATTCTCCCCTGTTGGATCATTCTCCCCTGTTGGATCATTCTCCCCTGTTGGATCATTCTCCCCTGTTGGATCATTCTCCCCTGTTGGATCATTCTCACCTGTTGGATCATTCTCCCCTGTTGGATCATTCTCACCTGTTGGATCATTCTCCCTGTTGGATCATTCTCCCTGTTGGATCATTCTCCCTGTTGGATCATTCTCCCCTGTTGGATCATTCTCCCCTGTTGGATCATTCTCCCCTGTTGGATCATTCTCCCCTGTTGGATCATTCTCCCCTGTTGGATCATTCTCCCCTGTTGGATCATTCTCCCCTGTTGGATCATTCTCCCCTGTTGGATCATTCTCCCCTGTTGGATCATTCTCCCCTGTTGGATCATTCTCCCCTGTTGGATCATTCTCCCCTGTTGGATCATTCTCCCCTGTTGGATCATTCTCCCCTGTTGGATCATTCTCCCCTGTTGGATCATTCTCTCCAGTTGGATCATTCTCTCCAGTTGGATCATTCTCTCCAGTTGGACCATTCTCTCCAGTTGGATCACACTCTCCAGTTGGATATCACACTCTCCAGTTAATTTTATTTATAAAGACTAATAAAAAAATCAATCAGTTTAATACTGTGTTGATAGATAATCCCAAAAAAAGGTCAAATTATAATTTTGTTTGATGACTTGTATATACAGCAGACGTATGCGAGTTGAAATGAGAGTTAGAGGAATTTTTTTTTTGTTATTTGACGTGCTGTTGGAGTGTGAGCAATGCAAATTATAGGGGGATTCAGGGAAACCGGTTAGCCTGAATTGAGTCCTGGAGGTGGCCGGAAGTACAGTGCCTGCACTCTGAAGGAAGCGTGGGGATAAGAACATGGAGGAACATTACAGTAGTCCTATTAGCTTATACTAGGCAGGTCTTTCTCGAACCCAAACCTACTGACAAAAATATTTGCCCCACCCATTTTCAGTGCTACCCAAGGAATAAGGGTTTGTTTCTCGTGTCACTGTACCTTGGTGCGAGACGGCCGGTTCGTTCAAAACAATGACTCGAACAACCCTGAATTTGATGTAAATGTTTATTAAAATGGTTAGGAAACAAATGAGATAACACACTTAGGACTCTTTATTCTGAAAACTTTTTCCAGCCAGTGGCTTCTTCAGTCCAATGCAGTGAAATGGTGGAAAATGAGTTTGAGGTAATCAGTCTCTCAGCCTGGAGTCGAAATGTTCAGTCAATCAGTCTTGGTAAAAGTGCAGAATATTCGCGGTGATGGGGCTTATATACCATTCATATACAACTTTACATAAGAACAACATAAGAAAGAAGGAACACTGCAGCAGGCCTACTGGCCCATGCGAAGCAGGTCCAATTCTCCCACCTTGGGTAGTTTCAAATTTAGGTTGGATATATACACGAGTGAGAGGGGTTGGATCATCATGGAATCTTGATACGGAGGACATTGCCCACAACCTTCTGGCTTAATACTGACCCGACCCTCGGGTATGACGTACTTCCACTGGGAAATCCCACCTACCAGTGACAATGCCTTCGTCTGCTGCACCTCCCTCACCTGACGCCAGTATATGAGAGTCAATCTTAATGTCTGTGCTTCAGATACTCCAAGACTACGGTGGTCTTCACCAGCTCCAAGGTAGAGGGACTAATTACATCATATTTTAGATATAGTTTTACATTCTTCAGTTTGTCCTTGTATTGATAAAGCCACTATATGGCGAAACGTCTACAAATATACAAAGATGTTGCACATGAGACTAATTCATCTTGTCTGAGTTGTATACCATTTAAATTCATTACTAAATGGAACAATGTGTAAAGTAAGATCACTGTTCCTAGCACTTTGGGTAACTTTAAAAATAGAGATTACTAATATAAGAGTGAGAAAGGTTGGGTATGAGAGAGATCTTAGAATGGGCCACTTGTGTACATTTTAGACATTAAATGAAACGTTTCGCCCCTGAGTGGCTTCATCAGTCCTCAGGGCAAAACGTGTCTTTATAATAAATTTCCTGAGCTCTTGTTTTCTAAAAAAAGATTTGATTGATCACATCGACCCCCGGCTGAGGGACTGATTACTTCAAACTACTCCTGATTTTCAACCATTCTTCTCTGTATTGGACTGAAGAAGCCACTAGTTGGTGAAATGTTTATACAATAGACACCCAAGTCTGTTACACAGTCCTTTAACGACGTTGTACCATCATGCCATTTACAATCGGAACTGCCTAGAGAATAGGCCAGTAGGCCTACAGTGCTTGATTCTTATAGCCTGATAATGGTCTGGGCTGAACCGAAATCTATTTCAACGTTTTCAATCAAAATTTCTGGTTGTGGAAAATAGTTAATGGTGCGTTACGATAACGAATAATGCGTAGTGCGTTAACTACGAAGAAAGACACGGTGAAAATATTGAATGGGCAACTTTCTGAGGGTAGGAGAGTGGGACAAACTTGCCCGAGAAGCTAACTTACTCTCGAAGTTCCTGAGAACTTAGCAAAAACTCATTTTACCGAAGCATTTGTGAAATTGCAATTATTGTGGTTCGTATCATTAATTATGGTCGAACTTGACATAGCTTTAAGATGAGGTACGATAAGAAGTGAACCTGGTAGCGACAAGTGAAACAGTGGGGCAGGAGGTGAGTAGGTCAGTGTATAATTTGAGGCATCGCCCTTTTATGTGAATAATGTAGGGACTAAAAGTGAATATGCACAATTATCTAAATATAGGTAAAGTAAATCACTTTATTGATGAATAAGGTACATGTGCAACACTTATAATAATATATATTTATTTCTACAAGTACATGTACAAGGTATACAGACCATAGCTGACGTCAATGACATACTACTGTATAGAAAGTCCCTTGTTATGCTGAGCATTTTCCGCAAATTAGGTCAATTTTGTCATGGGATGAGACCCACACCAGTCCACTAACACCCAGGTACCTGTTTCACAAATAGGTGAATATGGACAGCAGGTGACTTAAGGAAACACGTCCTAATGTTTCCAGCCGTACCGGGGATCAATCCGTGGAGCTCAGTGTGCGAGTTGAGTCCGCTACTAATCGAGTGTGTAGAATAATAGTTCAGAGAACCGACGGGATGATGAATTAGACCCTTCTGCAACACTTGGGTATGTGTGTGGGAACGTTTCGCCAACCAGTGGCTTCCTCAGTCCAGTACGGAGAAATATCGTTGTCGATCAGTAGTAGTTTGAGGTAATCAGTCCGTCTGCCCGGAGTCGATGTGATCAGTCCAATCTTATCAAGATTCTATAATTATTTCGCAAATAAATTTTAATAATTTGCACAATACACTTAAACTAAAATCAAGAGAGCTTCCTTTCAGGAAATTACTTCAGCACTGAAAGTTTGAAGCCGATTAGGTAATGCATTATACAGTTATTTCAGGATTTTTATTGATAGGTAGATCAGTGTGCTTGGTGGGGACGTTAAGGCTGGGATCTACCTGGAGGGTGTTCCGGGGGTCAACGCCCCCGTATTCCAGTCCATGGTTAGGCCTCCCGGCTAGCCTCAATTATAGGTTCAGTAGGAACGTGAATGAGAGGGGATGGATTAGAGTGGGACTGGCACCTGGGTGAGTGGGATTAACAAGGCTTGTTTGTGTAGCACTGAAAATGGATTGGACAGGTATTTTTGTTAGTGGTCTTGAGTTTGAGAAGGTCCTGACTAGTATGGGCCAGTAGGCCTCCTGCAGTGTTCCTCCTCTTATGTAATATCCTGGCTGTAAGATGCACCAGCCATTAAATACTGAAAATATTCAGAGGTAAAATCAAATTGATCTAAAACTGTTAAATAGGAATAACAATTTCATAGTATTACACGCAAAATTGGCAAATCTTCATCTACAAATTTAATTTCTCTTCGACGACCAATTATGAGGCATTTTAATGGTGGAATCTAAACAGTAGAGGATTCAGCAAGTTATCAGATTCTTTCCAGGAAGCTGGTAAAGGGTTCGAAAACTATGGTCATAAGGGATCTGCACATGCTATTAGTTAAAAATTTGCCGTAGTTACTGCGTATCGGAGTTGAAAATTTGATACTGATTGGATGAGGGCTCGTGTTAGGAGCGAAATAAAAGTGAGAAGTTGGTGACGAAAGACAATAAAAAGTTCAACAATAACGTACTACATATCATACCACGGACGGGGATAGAACCCGCGATCAGAGAAGAAGCAGCACGAAACTCCAGACCGACGCGCTAGCCACTGGATTTTTTGCAATCGTGTCATTACGATTTCATTACGATTTTCGTTCCCGAAGAGGAACTTGTAAATCTTTTGGGTTTGATGACCAAAATCACCAGTGGCAAGTCATTCCACGACTAAGACCGATTTCCTTACTAATCTTACCTAACCTTACATATGACAAACCTTTCCCTTTTAAACCCCAACATAACTCCAATCACCCCGCCCCAACCACAACCTCCCATCGCCACCAATTCTCAAGCACACCCATCATCACCAACCACCCACACCTCCCTCCCCATCCTGTATACCAAAGACATACAACACAAGCTGCTGGCGGTGGGATAATCAAGCACAGTTGTAATGGCTTTCCATTATCATCTCTTCCGGCTATTTATTACTAAACAGAGGGTAAGCGCTCACCTCTCTGCCATCGTACTGTTGAATGTAGTTATCTGTTGGAGCTGTTGAATGTAGTTATCTGTTGGAGCTGTTGAATGTAGTCATCTGTTGGAACTGTTGAATGTAGCTTGTCTGTTGGAACTGTTGAATGCAGCTTGTCTGTTGGAACTGTTGAATGTAGCTTGTCTGTTGGAACTGTTGAATGTAGCTTGTCTGTTGGAACTGTTGAATGTAGCTTGTCTGTTGGAACTGTTGAATGTAGCTTGTCTGTTGGAACTGTTGAATGTAGCTTGTCTGTTGGAACTGTTGAATGTAGCTTGTCTGTTGATGTTGCTTGTTCGTGCTGTTGAATGTACCTAGTATCTGTTGGTACTGTTGCATGTTTTAACATGTTAGTACCGTTGTATTGTAACCTGTTTGTTGTATGTTGTAACCTGTTTCTGCCTGTGAATGTTATAATGCGTTGGTCAGGATGTAGTCAAAGGGGATATAGGTAAATTAGTGTCGACAGACTGTTTACAAAGCAGCTTAACTTGTTCAATGTTCACTAATTGGTTATTAGTGTGCGCGTGTGCGCGCGCGCGTACGTGAGAGACAGATAGATAGAAATTGAGAGATTCATATACTGAGAGAGAGATGACTTGACTGACTGACTGAATGACTTAGACTTTTTCACTGAAGAGAACCCTGAAACTGTGTCTAGAGCAGCTGATGCCTTACCATAGTTGTATAATGTACTGCAGGGTAAAATAGAAGAGAAATCCATTCCAGAATTTATGCACACTCCAGTACAACCATCGACTTCAGTACCAGAACCTCTACCATCCACCTCAGCCCAGTAAGGCCACAGCGTAACTCTCCACTCTCTTCACAATCAAAGACAAACACCAGCATCCACAATTTAAGGTAAGAAATACTATTATTTCTGTTGCATTTGTAATCTTAAGCAGTAAAAACAACATAATACATCACGACAATGAACTACAAATACATATTCCTTTTATTTTGGTAAGATCCAGAGGTCTACAAAAAAGTTGTTTGGCTTGGGCTCCCAGGAACGTAACCCTATTTTTCTCGTAAGTTCTTCAGTTTGTCTAACACGGCGTTTTCAGGAACGTAACTACAGTGTTAAACAACTGTCTACTGTATGTAGCCAGCAACAGTGACAATATCTTGGCTCAGCTGGAGCTGTTTTCATACATATTGGAAAACCCGTTTTCAGATATTAAATTATTAAGTGGCTGTTAAAATCACATTTGCCATCTTGCATCACTTTACTGATCCTAGAGAACATAACCACCAACACTAGAACAACAGCTGTGCGAATACAAGAACAACTATACCAACACATGAACAACTATACCAACCCAAGGACAACTGTACCAACCCAAGGACAACTGTACCAACCCAAGGACAACTGTACCAACCCAAGGACAACTGTACCAACCCAAGGACAACTGTACCAACCCAAGGACAACTGTACCAACCCAAGGACAACTGTACCAACCCAAGGACAACTGTACCAACCCAAGGACAACTGTACCAACCCAAGGACAACTGTACCAACCCAAGGACAACTGTACCAACAGAAGAACAGAACAACTCGTCTGTACGTTATTTTGCCCGTTCTTCATGCAGTGCTGAACACTTACTAAAATATTGTTCCCACAGCGAAAGACTCGGTATATTATCCAGTTCAATAAACACAATAAATGTGTGATATATGATGTTTTATGTAAGTAAAGAACAAACATCTTTATTGGTATTATTATAATTAGTATTGGTTTTATTATTGGTATTATCATTATTGGTATTGTTGGTATTATAATAGTATTATCATTATTATTATTATTATTGGTATTATAATAAATGGTGTTATTTTTTCTGTTATTATTGGTATACTGATTTTATTGGTATTTTTTTTTTTTTTTACAATAAGCATCTTAAGAGTAAATATTGTTCCAGACTATGGAACAAGACTCTTCTTCATGCTGAGGGACTGACCACCTCAAAACTAAGTCTTCACGGCTGATGGACTGATGGCATCGTTTTCACATGTCTTCTGCTTTCCCCTCTACTTGACTGAAGAAGCCTACTGTGTAGGCGAAACGTTTCGGAATAAAGATACCTAACTGTTGCACATGTCTTATCAACATGTATACCATTTTCAGAGCTTCACTTTTCTATATGGCTCTTAAATTGTTGCAACACCCAGCAAATGTATAACTGAAAAATTATACACTTCTGCAACATTTGTGAATCTTCACTGTGGAAGCGTTTCGCCAACAAGTAGCTTCCTCAGTCTGGTACAGAGATGATTGGTGGAAGAAGAGTGCGAGGTAATCAGTCCCTCAGTCGATGTGTTAAGTTCATCAGTCTTTAGAAAACTAAGGAAATTTTTGTAGCACCCGCAGTGCAGCTCTACACGGTTGTTTTTAAAGAGTTACGTAATACAGCCTCTACTCGCTTAGCAACGTACTCGTTTACCGACGCCTCGGCCTTACGACGGGCTCTCTGACCAGTATGCATACCTAAATAATGTATATTAGAGCTGAGTTCTTCTATTCTGTTTATTTCAATATACAGTACATTACTGTATAAACATTTAAAAATATACCAGAAATGTTATAAATGGTGCAAAGGTGACATTAAAATAATGTCAAAGATGGTTGACACAAACTCACTACCATTATAGTATGCTCTCACTTCGCGACGAATTCATTTAACGACGTTGTCTCAGGAACGAAACACTGTCGTTAAGTGAGGATAGGTATATACATGAGGTTAGGATTTCTATTGGTATAAACCTTGGTAGTAGATACCCACAAATTGGTTTAGAGAGAGACGTGAGTAAACACTGACATTGATATTAGGAAACATTTCAAATAGATATGTCCTAGTGTTTCCTCACTTGTTTTTCTTAACTAGGATATGTTAGTCTTTGTGACGACTTAATTCAAGCTATCTCTTAGAAGTTCGGTAGCTGTAATTTATAATAAAATACATGAACAGTTTGCTGCTATGTTCTGTACAGTCATACCCCGCCCTACATCATTAATTGGGTCCAAGAGCCGTGACGTCTACCTGGAGGATATTGCTGGATCAACGCCCCCGGGGCCCAGTCCACGACTAGACCTCCCGGTGGATCAGGGCCTGATCACCCAGGCTGTTACTGCTGGCCTCACGTAGTCCAACGTACGAACCACTGCCCGGCTGATCCGGCACCGACCTTAAATATCTGTCCAGCTCCTTCTTGAGGGCAACCAGGGGTCCATATGTAATTCCCCTTACGCCTGGTGGGAGACTGTTGAACAGTCTTTGGCCCCGGACACTTATTGTGACGTAACCCGGTTTTTGACGTAAACCGGACATAATGCCTAAAAAATGCACTAAAATGACGACAACCACCATAAAACTTGCGTAATAACTCGCCAAAGAATATAATTTTTTGCTAAACCTTGAACACTAAAAACACATTTTTGTCATCTTTTTTTAAAGAATAATGAACACAAATTATGACGTAGGAGACGTTGCTGAGTGAGTAATGACGTTGCTGAGTGAGTAATGACGTTGCTGAGTGAGTAATGACGTTGCTGAGTGAGTAATGACGTTGCTGAGTGAGTAATGACGTTGCTGAGTGAGTAATGACGTTGCTGAGTGAGTAATGACGTTGCTGAGTGAGTAATGACGTTGCTGAGTGAGTAATGACGTTGCTGAGTGAGTAATGACGTTGCTGAGTGAGTAATGACGTTGCTGAGTGAGTAATGACGTTGCTGAGTGAGTAATGACGTTGCTGAGTGAGTAATGACGTTGCTGAGTGAGTAATGACGTTGCTGAGTGAGTAATGACGTTGCTGAGTGAGTAATGACGTTGCTGAGTGAGTAATGACGTTGCTGAGTGAGTAATGACGTTGCTAGTAGTAATGACGTTGCTGAGTGAGTAATGACGTTGCTGAGTGAGTAATGACGTTGCTGAGTGAGTAATGACGTTGCTGAGTGAGTAATGACGTTGCTGAGTGAGTAATGACGTTGCTGAGTGAGTAATGACGTTGCTGAGTGAGTAATGACGTTGCTGAGTGAGTAATGAGTGCTGAGAAATGACGTTGCTGAGTGAGTAATGACGTTGCTGAGTGAGTAATGACGTTGCTGAGTGAGTAATGACGTTGCTGAGTGAGTAATGACGTTGCTGAGTGAGTAATGACGTTGCTGAGTGAAGTAATGACGTTCGCTGAAATGAAATTGTCTAGAAAAGTGACGTAAAGGCGAATTTAACGTAGGCCGAAATTAGAACCTAACATAAGAATGGAGGAACACTGCAGAAGGCCTACTGGCCAATACAACGTAAAGCGATGTATGACTGTATTATACTTAAACAGTGGGAAGCAAAGCTAAATATGTATTTCCTGATGTCTTCCATCAGAGATGTTGAAATCTGTCAGCCTCAGCTGGAAGACTTCAGTAGGACGTTGAGGATATCGTCAGGTATTCCAATGAGGGTTCCTCAGCTACCAGAGCTTCAAAGGTTTCGTTTCAGCAGACCTGGAGTTATTATTACTTCGGAACAATTATAATTTTTAAAGGGGTGGAGTGGTAAGCCAGTGGAAGGCCTCGGTCAGATGACCAAAAGCTCCAGTGGCGAGTCATCACATGACTAAGATCCGCGCTGGGAAATATCTGTCCTGTTTCCTGACGAATCTTACCTAACCTATCACTTAGGAATTGCCCTCGAAAGGCTATACAGCAGAACTGAAGCAGTTATTACACAGGAATTCTTATTTATAAGGCTGACAAAATCTGCTACTTTTCACCTGGTAGTTGTCACGCGGTGGTAAACATTATTTTATTTTCTCCTCCCCTTTCATGTAGTATTGGAATTTTTTTTTTTAATTTATTCACTTCAATATACGGGATAAGAGTTTTTTTTTGCTAACTCAGCTCGTTGTTCATGTGGATTGTGGATTTTGTGGAAGTTTTACTCCTGGCCGGGGGTAATTGTATATTGACTGTCTCTCTATCTCTGTATAAATAGAAAACAGGAATAAATATAGGGGATGTAAATAGCGTGCTAAAAATATCTAGAAGTGACAGGACTCGCAGCAATGGGTTTAAGTTGGAAAAATTCAGATTCAGGAAGAATATAGGAAAACACTGGTTTGGTAATAGAGTTGTGGATGAGTGGAACAAACTCCCGAGTACAGTTATAGAGGCTAAAACGTTGTGTAGTTTTAAAAATATATTAGATAAATACATGAGTGGGTGTGAGTTGGACCTGAATAGCTTGTGCTACTAGGTCAGATGCCGTGCTCCTTCCTTAAGTGAATGTGACCTGACCTAACTGTGTTGGGGCATTGGCTTAAGCCTTTGGGAGACTTGGACTTGCCTCGCATGGGCCAGTAGGCATGCAGTGTTCCTTCTTTCTTATGTTCTTATGCCTTTCTCTGTCTCTTTCTCTGTGTCTGTCTCTGGAGAAACTCTTTTCTGAAATCAAACCTGATTTTCCCCCCTCCCTCCTCCATTTCCCAACTACTATAAACTCTTGGAAATTTAATAATTCACAATGAAAATTAACTTATTAAATTATTATTAGGCTCAAGAACGACACTACTCACTCAGGACTGTACTCAACAAATCTAATTTTGGCTCAGCGGGGAGACGGGGACTCCCGTATGATAAAGGAATAGTCCTTCTCTATTCAGTACAAAAGCTTTTGGTCCCACTGTGTAGCTGTCTCTCTGTCATATTCCTTCACCCAGGATGGTGCTCATTCCAAGTGTAGGAATGAGAGGACTCGGGAAGAGCACTGTGGGTGTGTAAGGTTGCCAGAGAAGCCAACAGATGGCAGCACTGGGTGAGTGGTGGCTTATCGCTCAATAATATGCACACCAGCCAGCCAGGTGTATTATTAAGTTTATTTAGGTACACGTACACACAAATAATGTTACACAAACTAACATTCATAACGTGTAAGTTACTTCGGATAAAAAAAAAATAAGCGACTTATTTCCATTGGGTGAAGTAACAAATAACCAAGTTTTAGTTACAAAGCATTTTTTATTGCCATTATCTTGCTGACATGTATGTAAATTACGTATGATTACTCATGAAGAATGTGTTATTAGGATTATCAGCATAGATATGGAAATCAGACTTTTTTTGAGATATCCTGGATAATTTACATGTTAAACTATGTATGATAATTGCATTTGTGTACCTGTAAGATAAAGATTTTGTTGGGATTTTTAACACCGGAGGG
>WNWK01000593.1:427500-430054 GCA_009830355.1 Cherax destructor
GTTTCAAGTTGGAAAAGTTCAGATTCAGGAAGGATATAGGAAAGCACTGGTTTGGTAATATAGTTGTGGATGAGTGGAACAAACTCCCGAGTACCGTCATAGAAGCTAAGACGTGTAGTTTTAAAAATAGGTTAGATAAATACATGAGTGGGTGTGGGTGGGTGAGAGTTGGACCTGCCTAGCTTGTGCTACTAGGTCAGATGCCGTGCTCCTTCCTTAAGTGGAAGTGACCTGACTACCTGGAGTTTACCTGGAGAGGGTTAACTCCAGGTAGTCAGGTCTAAGCCGGGGAATGATGGACTTGCCTCGCATGGGTCAGTAGGCCTGCTGCAGTGTTCCTTCTTTCTTATGTTCTTATGTCACGCAGGATGGGGCTCATACAGGATGTTGATCTGCCATGCTGAGCTGGGAGACTTCGGTAGAGCAAGTCACACTGCTTGGCTTTAAGAAAGAGTTATATAAGACTGTTAACCCTCCTTGGAGTTAATAATCTAAAACAGTCTAACTTATTCTTGGTTAATATTCCAATGAAAGTTTCTCATAATATATAGACAAAATTATTGACCACCGAACAGTGACGGTCAGACAACTAGCTTCCGAGTGAAGGCAATCAACGATGGAACTCTATACTTGGGTATTGAAATCTCAAGTTAACATTGAATTTCTGCCCGACTGTTACCAGTGGCTGTAGATGTTGCCTCTTTACAAACGGCTCATTTCACAGGAGGAACAGCGAGCCCTCGTAGTTTTACACGCAAACTGTAATACACATACACTCAAGTTTTATATCTACTTGTACTAATTTTTTTTAATAAGCGTTTATGTTAGTTGAACAGGCCATGGACTTCGTAAACAATGTCTACCATCACAGTTGTATTATCTCTTGCTCAGTTCTCGCAAACTTGTTTCCGTGGTGATCCAATGAATCCCTTCCGAAGCCTATAATATAATGCATGGCATAGCAGTGGAATCGGATTTGGTCTTGGTGCGTGCTAAACTATACTAACCACGAAACGGGTGGGGTTTGAACCATTGGCAAGTGAATCCTAAAACAGGCTAAACAATCGTTTGCCATGGGTTAACCCCTCCCCCCCTATGTTCCATGGCTTTTTTGCAATCGTGTTCTTAAGATTTCGGGAGTTTTAACTGCTAGTTGGTATTTTAAGGTGCACCTTCAAGTATTAACTTTAGTCTAGCACTCGTCAGTATGAGAGGTTTTCTGAGGAAAGCAACACCTATCTACAGTAGTAATGTCAGTAGTGTTACTGAATACTTGTGTAGTATACTTAGATAATCCCAGCTATGTTACAGATAGCCTCCCTGGCTAAGTGTGACGTCAGGAGCTCCTCACATATGAGCCGTTAGCGAGAGGCCTCCTTCTCACTTCCACGCCAGTCATAGACTAGACAAGGCAGGCCTAGGCTTTCCCCTCAAGACTATCACAATATACGCCGCCTAGAACATTCGATGTGTGTATTCTTTCACCTACATCTTCTTGACGAACCCCACGACAGTAATACTAATAATAATCTTCATTTATACAAGTACATGATGCAACTTATACAGACCATAGCTGACAATCAATGGCATTCTATATAGAAAGCCAATGGTTATGTAGAGCATTCCCCGCAACTTTGGTTCATTTTGTCCCCTTCCCCAGAATGCGACCCACACCAGTCGACTAACACCCAGGTACCTACTTACTACTGGGCGAACAGTGACAGAAGATGTCTTAAGGGAACACGCCCAGTGTTTCCAGCCGTACCGGGGATCGAACCACTGGCACTCAGTGTATGAGCTATCAACCGAGTGATGAAGCCACTTAAGGGCGAAACGTTTCCTTTAATGAATGTCCTAAACTGTACATAGGTGTCCTTTTCCACAGTTTGCCTACATCACCGATACCGCCGAAAACCAAGACGCATTTATGTTTATCGAGGGATGAGCATATATACATGACGCATTGTTCTCTTCTTGTGAGAGCTTGGGCGCCATTGCATGTCAATGCGTCTCGCAATTTAAGTGCGTGCGAACTCTGCCGCACCTTTTTTAGAGCGTGCCATTGGCAGTGCCGCGCAGCACTGCAGCGGAGTCTGGTGTGATTCATATTGTCTGTGATCACAAAGGTTCAAGAAGATTACATGATTTTGTGAACAAAAGTGGATTGTTGATCTGACTTTTTCTTTCTTACATACAAAAAAAAAAACAACACACACACACACACACACACACACACACACACACACACACCCCCACACACACACACACACACACACACACACACACCCCCCCCGATGGCATGGTGGCTAGCGCTCTTCTTACGCACGGGGGCCCCGGGGTTAAACCCCCGGGGGGGCCGAAACATTTGGGGAAGTGTTTCGTTAAAAACCCCACACACACACACACAAAATACAACAGGCCTAGTGAAAACCCACATGTGCATAGGACAAAAAGGTAACTAAACACACACGCGCGCCAAACGCCATACGCCCACACACAAAAACACACACACCGCAAAAAAACACCCACACACACCCCACACACACCCCACACA